>JARJDZ010001527.1:0-18564 GCA_030264555.1 Aleochara sp. GC000083
AAACTAATGGACCGATTGGGATGATTCAAAGGGCGTTTATCATATTTTGACGAAAAAATAATATTGGTCATGGTCCCGAAACTGTCCGGAATTCGGAAATATCCGAACTGAAAAAATGGGGTCCTGAAAATGCAAAATTTTCGCTTTTTTTCGCTCGTTTAACTGCTTATAACTTTTATACGGTTGGACCAATTAAAATAAAATTGGAACCAAATTGCAGGTCTTGATAAGTACTTTTCAAAAATCTATGGGTTTATGCCCTTTTGGCCATGGAGAGCCCAGAAATCGCGTTCGAAGAAAAAAATTGAAAAAAAAGTTTGTAACGAAAAAAGCGATATGAAATTCTTAAAATTGCTCGAGTTTTCAAAAATTTTCATATCTCCGAAACTACTGGACCGATTTGGATGATTCAAAGGGCATTTATAGTATTTTGACGAAAAAATAACATTGGTCATGGCCCCGAAACTGTCCGGAATTTGGAAATATGCGAACTGAAAAAATGGGGTCCTGAAAATGCAAAATTTTCGCTTTTTTTCGCTCGTTTAACTGCTTATAACTTTTATACGGTTGGACCAATTAAAATAAAATTGGAACCAAATTGCAGTCTTGATAAGTACTTTTCCAAAATCTATGGGTTCATGCCCTTTTGGCCATGGAGAGCCCAGAAATCGCGTTCGAAGAAAAAAATTGAAAAAAAAGTTTGCAAAACCATGTAATTTAGTACAAAAAATCAATGTTAGGGACAGTAATAAAAGCAATATTTCCGAGTGGCTGCAAATTTCCCAGTCTCGTTTGTGTATTCAGATACTTAAAACCCACCCCAACTTGTACCCTATTTGTTTGATACATCATGAAGCAATGATACCACCAACATATAAATCGCAAAATTTTCACATTTCCTCCGGATTTGAACGCTGCTACTTATTTCATCCGCATTTCCCAAGATTAAGCTTGCCACCATCTTCGTCGCCCGACCATTCCACAAAATGTCATGAGAGTTTATGAGCAAACGCAATTTCCCCATAATCGTTGAGGGGTTTCCGCCGCGTTTCCGAATGAGACAGCGACCTTCTTCCTCGCGTCTCGCATTCATTCGCCTTATTTTCGTTTCTTTTCCACCCTGGCATATTATTCCACATTCACAATTTGGTAACTTGTATGCTGTATCGTCGACCGCACACAACCCCGCATTGGGCACGATGGTCGTCTGCATGTATACTGCAACAACCCACGAAAGCCCTTCGCGTTTCGCTCCTTGCAAGCAAGGTGGCAGTTATACGCACGGATCCGTATAAATGCAACTCCCTAGGGAGTCGCTGGGGGTTTTTCCCTGAGACTCCATCCCAGCTAGACATGCAATCGTCTCAGACGCACCGAGAGATGCATTCTGATCTTCTTATACCAAGGGCTCCATTTCTTTCTTTCTGCTATCTTTACCCAGCATCGTACACGAAGAGCAGAAGGAGTGGTTTTTTTGGTGTGTATCGCTTTGTGTTTGTGTTACGGGGTGGGCATCGAATTGTGGATGTAGGGCTTTGAGGGTCCTCGTCCTTTGGTGGCGGCTGAGAAGGAAACCCATGGAAGGAAAAGAGGCGGTAGAGGGTGGAACGTGTTTTTCTCATGAGTCATTCTTTGGCTTGGCTTCCGGATGCCTATACATTCGTGTGGGTCTTTTGTGCTTGTTGTCGTCTTCGAACTGCATCGGGGAATTCTTTGCACTTTGTGTGTTGCGAAAATGGACGAAGGTGGGATCTACAAGAGATCTGGAAAAAGGGTGCGACCAGATAGGGTGAAAATATCTTATCTTAGATATTTGCAATTTTTTGTAGCTATCTGAAATTTTGCTTTTTATGGTATTTTTTATATGAGATCTTAAAAATTTCAATCAATAATTTTTTTCTTCTTTCTTTTTTTTTGTTATTTGGGTTTACAGAAATTTTAATTTATAATTTGAAAACATAATTATCCAGATTTTATGATGTGTGAAATTGATGGTCTAAATTCCATTCTCAGAAAAGAATTTCACAATAAAATCAGGACGAAAGTGACAAAGCGGTTGATCGAAAACATGCGAAAAATGCCCGGGTGTAAAATTCAATTACCGTACAAAGGTGATTAAGCCAAACCTCGACCGGTATTTTCCACTTATCCTCGCACATAATTTCGCGGTGAGTTGGAAAATTATTCCGCAATTTCTCCCAGACAATGGACACACGTATGCTTCTAGAGCATTTATATACAAATATGTGTAGCTGTAGTGAGACAATATGCTCCAGCCTCCAGTTGCATCCTGGTGTATCCTGGTGTATCAGCAGGATCAATGGAATGTAGTAGATTCCTGCCGCTCTCGCAAGTTGCCCTTTCGGTTCGAACCCGTTTGACTGAGAGTGTTGTGTGTGCACCAGAGTATGATGATACTCGTATGCAAATTAGATCTCGGCTGGAATTTGTTTCGACAGTGTGTGGGGGCGGTGGTTGTATGTGAAATGTGAAACGGTGAACGCGGAAAACTAATTAAGTGATTGGTTTGGTCGCGCGCGCTCTTTTGGAGGGCCGACTTGCAAGCGAACCTCACAGTCTGGTATTTCCCATTTTCCCACTGATCGACTCCATTGGAAGGCTTATTGGTTATTACAACCATGCACCACGTGCATCACCTCGTGCATGTTATCATTTGGAATGTTAATTTCATACAGAATTCGTAATTTTTTTGGGTTACAACATTTTTTCAATTATTTTAAAATTCGGTTTGGCATTGTTTCGTTACAAGGCTACTGAAATATTTTCGTTTGATTTGGTCATGGAATTCGCGTTTTTGGAACATTCTGTATACAGAAGGGTATGTTTCGATGGTTGTATTGGCTATTAATTTTGTAATTTATATGGGAAATTGTGGTCTGGGAGTATATTTCATTCAGAATTCAAGTTCGTAATATTTTTCCATGTTTCAGATATCTTCAGATGGAATCCTGAATTTAAATTCCATTTGTTTGATAAATTGCAAAAATGTCTTTATTTTACAAAGCAATTTACGATTCAAGAAAGAAATTTTGGGATTGTATTTTTTTATCAAATTTGCTTTGCTCTTCAGATCGTTTAAAGTTTTCTATTCTTTACAAAATCTTTGGTGAAAAAATTTTCAATTCTGAAAAACAATTCAACTTCTTTTTGGAAAATTTCTTCTAGTCCAATCAAACCAAAAGATGGAATGAATTTTTGAATAAAAATGGAACTATCGTGAAACTGGATCTCTTGATTCCATGGGTAATAAAATTTAAAGTTTTGGAACTTCCTGTGCAAAGTTGAATTTATTTCTTTGGTAATATTGTCAATTAATGTATAAACCTTTATTAAAACTTGTTTGATAGTGTATTTCATTCCCAATCCAAGTTAGAACTATTTTTTGATATATCAAATATTTCCAATCTTAAATAAAATTTCACAACCCTAAAAAATATCACAGAATTTTTGGGTTTACAACAAATTCAACCGACAATTTCTAGTCACTTGCAAATATACCCCCCAAAAATCACAATTTTTGCAACATTTGTGACATGACTCAAAATTAGCAGCTATTGAAAACCCTCGACCAAAAAAAAAAAAACAATCGGTCATATTTTCTCTATGAATGTTACTGTTGTGATCGGAATATGTGCAGCGTCGGCCGCAATGTTATATCGCTGCTAAAACGCACCACCGTCGACTGCATGTGCGCGTCGCGACGCTCACAAACGCTCTTCGTGCAAGCATGCGGGGGGCGGTTGATCGATCGTCGCGTCGATGCGCGCAAGTCCCCTAACATCAAGCGCCGCACACACACACACATACACCCAAAAATACAGGAACACCGGGAACGATCGACGGGATCGTGCGGCGTCGCTACGCTGCTGAATGGGGAGAGCGTTCGCGCGCCGCAGACGTCCCGACGCTCTCCAGACGCGCGTATCGTGGCGGCGACGCGCGCCTTATCAACAAACCGGCGTTTACGAACCCGACGACACCGACCATCTCTTACTACATATCCCGAACCCCGAATATCAAATCACGTGATTTGTGCCATTTGTGGTGATCATTCTTCCTGGACTTGATTAATTGCGGTGTTCAACTTTTGTAAAATTATTGGATTTATTGGATTTATACTTTGGGGACGGCGAATGAAAAACATGGTAAGGGAAAATTCATTTTTAAATTCAACCAAAAATCATAAATTCGAGGGGTTATTTTGAAAATAACATCAACAAAGGCGTAAACAACAATTTGAAGCTAACCACGAGTTATTGTTATATTCCGTCGGTCGTGAATTGTTCATGGCGAATGTGAAGTCGTATTTTCATATAAACCATGAAGCATTGTACACTCTGAAATGGTTTTAAATAACTTCATGCATACTTAATTGCACATTTCTGCCAAATGTTGCTTCCAGTCTTCCCGAAAAGATTCCAGAATAAGAGTGGATGCACCACGAACACTTCATAACCATTAACATTAACTGCAGAAGACTTAAAACTTCCAAATCGTTAGAAAGACCCAGACTGATTATATTGCAGTCTGGATGTGAGCAGCAGCCAGCAAAAAGTTGCGAATTTATGCGCGCAATGCTTGCAAATTGTATATGAATAATAAATTCGACTCCATATTCTTTCCGCCCCGCGTGATAGTATAGTTGTAAATCGTGGAAAATGCAATTTTAAGCACTTGACTTTCTTCTTCTTCGTCGTTCGAACACAAGCGACATTAATGACATTAATTTATATCATTGTACGCATTCGACGCAAAGTTTCAAAGTCATAAAGTTAGAGCTGGTTCGTTGCGAATGTTTTATCCGGACCAAGTTTTCAGTTTCCAGACGTCTCATCCTGTTTGTAATTACTCGTTTATTGTTCTTTTCATATCCATGATTTTTTATTGATTTCACGAGGAAATTCATGTAATTTTTGTTATATTTTTTAATATATTAGTCATTTGTTAAAAACTATATTGTAATGTAATTACGAGTTTCGAAATCCAATATTGTCAATTATGAAACTTTCCGTTCAAAATACGTTTCATAATACGTTATACAATATGTATTCGTGTATGTAAATAATTTGTTGGGAATTCTCGGTATTACCTTGAACGGAATAATGTCAACCATAATTTGACTTGGTGATGTACAGCATTTTTGAAATATTCAAGCGGCAATATGCGTGGTATTTCTTAATTATCGAGTCGAAATTTGCGCCGAAATTTTATTCAATTATACGGGAAGCTTTCTGGCTGGTAATGAAACCGTGTCGATATCGGGAAACAGGAAGACTGGGAGGGAAATTAATTGAAGCCATCCTGAACTGTGATACAAGGTAACAGGTATATATATGGGTTGTATTTCGGACATTTTGGCATGTTTGTTGTTCGATTTGATTGGGGTTTACGGCTCGGGGTTCAACGATGGTCGTCAGTCTGCTGATGTAGGTTTCTCATGTTTTATGTTTACTCGTAGTAGCTGCATCGTGCGAAGGGGGTGTATGAGTCAAATTTGAATTGGGGTTCCAAGTCTACTCGAGCGTAGCTGCTAGTGAACTAGGAAGTTAGTGCTTTGGAGAAGGAAGAACGAATGGATGATTCATAATTGGTAATTTATATGTGTGCCAAGTTTCAAAAACGAACTTATTTCTCATGTCAGGTTTGAGGGAGTAATGAACAATTCTCACGAGTGCTTCGTCAGCAAAGATTTTGATTAAAACTTCTTAGCAGCGAGAATATACCGATTCTAGATCAAGGTGCACGTCTACTGCACAGTCAGCATTTAGATTACATGCTGCAGTTGACGCACATCTTGATCTAGAACCGGTATATTCTTTCTACTCATTTCAAATTCTTGTTTTTACCTTCATATTTTGAAGATGATGCATCTTTTCAAACAATTTCCATCTGGAATTTTAATATTTTCTTCCACCTTCTTTCAGTTTCATAATTTTGCAGCTTCTGAGTATTTGGTTTATTCATATTTTCGAAACTCCTCCAACGAAACTTTTCTTATTAAAAAACGCGATACAGACTTGCAAAGGGTGCACTTTAATTTAACCCAGACATTTCTTGTCCTCGACTCTTCTTCTGCTGTAATTTTGACTACCTTCGTATACTTTTAAACTCTCGGGGATTGAAAAACCCAAGATGGGTGGCCGTCCGGAAATCGCTGAATGGAGATTGCAACCTCAACCCTTGAAAATACTTCCCGGCGCTTCCGGTTTGTTCCAAACTGTTGGTTAGTTTTTAGCGCCACGATAAAGAAAGGAATTTCGCCTATTTTCTGGTCGTTTCCCTCTTGTCCGAATATTTCCGCCGGAATTCCCGACTCTGAAACCCTCGCATAAATTACAAAATTTAATTTCGTTTAATTTCCATTTCTTCTAATCGAACCATAAACTTCCACTTCCTGTGAAATAATAAATTTCATCAAATATATTTTATTATGCAAAAAATACAAGTTGAAAAAGCGCAATTTACCTCGAAGCAATAAAGCAGCGAGCTTTTTATTTATTTAAATGATCTGCGCGTCGAGCTGGATTGATATTTGTACAGGAAGAAAAAGCGGGCTGGCTGGAATACCGATGGCGAAAAATAAACCAGCAGGAAGAAAAGGCGAAAAGAAATAAACACGAAACATTACGAGACACGCGATTGCTAAATTTGCTTGCTACTGTACGTCCCAGTTAATGAACCATGTTTCTGGCCTCTCGCGCGCTTGCATTTCATCGAATGCGAAGTCGAAGTTCACGAAGCACTGTGAATGCATTATTGCTTCATTACAAAATTGCTTTCGCTTCATTCGAACGAGTCGTCCAACTTTGCCTCTTTATTATGTCGATGTCGTCCCAGGTTTCCCGCCTGGAAGGCATTAAATACAACCCAAACTTTTTGCTCCTTCTTGCACCATTGCATTCCTTCATGATAAATCCCACTGATAGCAGAGCACAAACGCTGCAAATTAGTAACTAACGCTATAGACTTATGCTGCACCCGAACATAAGATACATGATATTTGTGCACTAATTACATTTCATCGGCATTCGTTTGTGCACGGATTTATCTTTCATGTTTCTAAATATTTGGAACTTTGGCTTTGAAACTTTGTGCGCTTTGATATTATCGGCATTTTCCCAAGTTGCGAAACTAATGGCTTCGTGTGCATCAAAGTTGTTGAATTTCTTTGAGAGGATGTGCTGCATCATGCGTTTTGAATGTTGCAATAATTAAATTTCAATTAGACATTGGTAGCGAACGGAGAGGTGGTTAATTTCCTTATTTTAATGGGAAATTTCGACAAGCTCATTGCTAGGCAATTTTTCATTCGGTCGTTTATTATCCTTTCCCGCCTTCATTCCTCTATAATAGCGCGTTCGAAATGCGAATGTGCAGGCATTCAAGTTGGCGATTGTGCTTCCATTTTCATTTTCCCTGCATACATCGTTTTCGTTTTCATCTCATATTCATGCGCAGGATAATTAATTTGTTCGCAGCTCGTAATTTACAGCGTATAAATAAAACGCCTCTTTCCATCGCTGAATGCTTATTATATTTGTACGACATGCATTCATTCGTTTCTATTCACTTCTTTAAGCTTCTATTTTTAACTTTAGAAAGTTTTTTTCAAGGTACTTTCATTTTATAAAAATAAGGATAATTTCAAGTACGATAATTTAATTAAATTACACAAAACGAAAGGGTAATCAATTAGTGAGAACCATTACTATGAATTAGTTAATCCCAAACTTGTGAATAGATATAATATTCTTCAAAAGAAAAAGCTTCCCAAAACTTTCCCAAACACTTTTCCATCCATACCTACAAATTCAACAAGCATCTAAACATTTCTAACTCGAAACTTGCCAAGCTCACTTACTAACTAACTCCATGCACTTATAGCTTGTGTTGTTTACTGGCGTGTAAGACGTCATTAATAATAAACTTTAGCAGCAAATTGCTGCGCAAAGTTTTCACGCTGTATTTCTCTGCGCTGAGCGCATGCTCCAATTCATTTCTGAGTAGTACGTTTCTTTTTGGAATATCTTTACGACTTTTCGTGATAGATTAATGGCAATGCGTTTTTCCTACTGGAAATTTCCCCACCGACGCTAAATGAAACGGCGGCGAGACTTCATATTCTCGTAATTTATTAATTTATGCATGGGAAATGAGTACAAGCGTGAAAAACGTTGGGAGGCTCGCTTGATGGGCAGGCGATAAAGTTGAAAGCTGACAGTGACACGGTCCATGCTTCGTTGGAAAACTTTTCCGAGCTGGCTCTGGTGTCTTTTTGGTCTTTTTCTTGTGTGCAAGCGTGAAACGCAACCGCGAGCTTTGACGCCAAACGCAGCAACCAACGACTTATTTACATCTTTGCAGCGCGGTCTAAAAGTAACGCCAATAAAACAGGAGGATTAAAAGAAGCAGCCTTCACCAGATGAAGAAAATTGCTATAAATACGAGCTTCTGGTATGGACCACTCGTTATGTTATTGCTTTGATTTTTTAGTTTTTGTGTGAGGTTACAAAATTTATTTATAAATGCGATTTTAAATGCAAATTATTAGATTACTTAAATCAAACGGTTACTTTTAAGATTGTAGAAATGTTTATTGCAATTTGAATATTCGAATTTGCATTACATTTAGATTATTTACACTTGTTTTACATTTTTTTCGAGGTGTTATCTAAAACACTTAGTTTTGCATCAATTAAGATATCCAAATATTTCCGTTAAAAATATGTTTTTGCATAAAAATTTCCACTATTTATCATTATCTAGGGTTCGAAACTTCGATCAATAACTCAAGAAAATTTGATCTCACTTGAACCGTCATTCCCAATGAATATCAACCTCAACCCCTTTCAAAGAACTTCCGATGTCTCTAACCTCTTCACTTCCTTCCTTCGATCAAGTCAATATCGAAATTTCAAGACGTCCAACTCAATGACATTGGTAGTTTCTCGGACCGTCCAGTCCAGCCACTTCCGCTTCCATCATCTTCGAAATCCATCCTCATATCCTTGAAGGAATATTTACCAGACTTATACGACCTCTCGAACCTCTAAGACCACTTAGTCCTCTTACTATCCTCGCAAATATATTCCATTGCGTACGTCCATCGTCCCTCATTCCCAAATCCCTTTGTCCGGCATTAATCGAGCGTCCTCATTAGTGATGCGTTCCGAAACGCCGAAATCATGCAGAATGGATAACCGGAAAGGATTACATCATAAAGTGGTTGGTTTCTTGTGCAGCGAAAATTTGCAGCATCGATAAATTTTCGGGGATGTTTTCCACCGTGAAAAACGAGGTTTTAATCCATGTTCATTTTCCGGCCTGGGTCCTGGATGATGCGGTTGTTGTTGTCAGTGAGTGCGCACTTTTTTAAACGCTCTCTCTTTCGATTGGGGCCCGTTCGTTGGACGCGTTACGCGCCTCGTTGAAGCTGAAAAACTGTTCAATCAATTGATTATATTCGAAGCCATTGAGTGCACGGCCCGAACATTTTCCGATCGGTGCTTCAGGAATTGGAACGATGGAAATCCTGGTGCACATCCTTCATATTTTATCCTTCGTGTGCGAGCATCCAGGATTCTCCTAACTTACATATGCCCCAATGGATTCGAATTAATTCAGTCAGGATTCAGTGAGGGTTTCCTTCTATTTAATTAGATTAACCACACTCGTCGATCATCCCGATTGAATTATATTTATTGGGGGGATTTTCATTGATTGATCTAGTGGTGAAATAAATCCACAAGATGTCTAAAAGTTTATAAATTTTCTGTAATTCTATAAATCTGATTTTTTGTTTTTATGTTACTAATTTATATATTTTTTCTGTTTCAGGTGAGTTTCAATCTACCATTTGATAATCCTGATAATTTGATAACTACATTTGGTATGTAATTTTGAGCTATTTTTGGGTTAGTCCATCATAATTTAAATATTCAAATTCGGAAAATTCTCTTCCTTGATAACCATAAAATCTCATTCCTCGGGAAAACCTGGATTTAATGACTTTTTAAGTTGAATATATACGAAGCAAGCGCCATACTGAAAATCTTTCGTCCGTCATGCGAAGATAATAAACTTTAAATGGGTTCCATCCATATCGTATTACAATGTTACACATCCCTCGTACATCGAATATTCCCCCCATTATGGCTCATATCCAGCCGGTACGTTCCTTCAGGAAGATACCATCGCCATGATGATGATGATCATCATCATCAGTTATTTGCCGCTGTATGCCTTCACGGCTTCTGCCATCTTCTGCTGTCGTCGTTATTCCACGCTGTATGCAAAGTGTAACAACGCTAAAAGCTGTGTTCGTGCCTCAAACTCTGAGTCCACCTTCTTCGTGTTTATCTCGCTGCATGGAAATCTAATATGCGCAGGTTTAACAGGCAAAATTTCAATGGCCTCTTCCGTAATGAACGTTTACCAAGCCATGAGTCGGGCAGGACCATGGCATGCAATGTACTTGGCAATTGTTGCACCTACTGTGGAAATGCAATTTTCCTCAAAAGAACACTTAACTTGTGTCTGCGCATTTTACACATACAAACATTTCTGAACAGAAATTACAAGTCTGGTCATATACTAAATTTAAGTCTTGAATAGCGGTTCTGTTAAAGCGTCTTCATAGTGTTTGCTGGTACGATTATTACCACAAAATATCGTCCATATTTTTGCAACAAAATCTTTCGAGATTTATGTGAACCATTATTATAATTTTCATGCACATACGCATAAAGGAGTTCATTGTTTCTGCAGGGCTACTTGACACGTTGCCTTATAAAAAATGCAAAAATGCTGGGGGCGTTTTTCTCGCGAGAGTGCAGACGTGCAAAAAAGCAGACATATGAAAGCTTTTCATATAAAATAAAGGACGAAATCAAAATAAAAGAACTTGGCGTAGGAATACATACCATATAAAAATATGCTTCTATTTCTGGAAAATTATAAATTCGAGTATAAAATCAGACAAAGCAATGAGTTTAGAACAAAGGCACTGCCAAATTGGTACAAAAGACATTTTCCGGGGTGTGCAAGCATGGAGCCAAAAAAGGGAGCGTTGGTGTGGTCTTTTTGCGTGCGCGAAATTTTAAAAGTGTGCCCGCCAAGCTTTCGTTTGTAGGGAATCACGTCAAGCTGGTCGGGACCTGAATGGGGAAAATGCAGACGGCAGGAATGGTCCTGGAAGTTGAAAGGACCATCATGCACCATGCTGGCTCACACGAAGCGTGACATTACGTGCGCCTGTTTCGTACAAGATGTGTGCATTGTTGCGAATTAGTGTTGACCAAAAGATTTCCTCTTTGTTTTCTTGTAAAGTTCTATGGATGTCTGAAAATGTCATTATATAAACTTTGACAATTTTATTACTTTTTTGCTATCTTTCATTTACGTTGGAAAATTCAGGATTCAAAAGTAAATTTTAAAAGTTCCCATTTTCAACTCAAATCAAAAGCATTTTTGCATTACTCGTTAAATCCTGCAGAGTTATAAAATCCCGGACTAATTCGCCTTTCATTAATTCCCTTAATAAGCTCGCATTCCGTTTTTTACCCATTGCACTCCATTCGTTTGATCATCAAAAAATATACGAACGCAAAAAAACCGATAGTACTCTAAATTTGAAGCGCGCATTAAATCCATTTGACGCCGCGCGCTATTCATTAAAATTTCTTAATTATATTCCGCAAACAGTGCATTAATGAGGATGCACATTGCACACGCGTTGTTGCACCCATCTGCGCGCCCACCCATCGAAAATGTATGCAATACGAGAGCATTTGCGTTTGTGTTTTATTAATTGCAAGGAAGGGCTCGGTGTTCGGTTTACGTTTCCATGCGAAGACGCCTTCAGCAGCCAGTCAAGCATCACATTTCCCACTTTTCGCACTCGCCTCGTTGACTCAATCGGCCAACTTGAACTTCTTCGTCGATGCATGCATGAACAACACTCGACGCGTTTGCACACGGGGTAAAAGCGCGCGCGCGGTTTGCTGTAATTAGATCAGGTGGAAAATTAAATGATTACTCGGCTGCACACCATCCCATCCGTACTTTTGTGCAAAAAGCCGCCTGGTGTATTTCTATACGTCGATTGTGTGCGAGTTTCACTCGAAGAAATTTCCACATTAGAGGCGCTCCCTCGGGAATATCTGGTCGCACGCAAGCTACTACTTGCGAGTATATGGAACGTAAATTAGGGTTAAATGAATGAAGCCTGAGTAGAACCCGTAAATTTGTTTCAAAGTCGTTGACGAACTTGATGCTCACACGTGCGTACACATTTCTAATCATAAAGTCACTTATTAACCACAAAA
This sequence comes from Aleochara sp. GC000083, assembly GCA_030264555.1. Lineage (NCBI taxonomy): Eukaryota > Metazoa > Arthropoda > Insecta > Coleoptera > Staphylinidae > Aleochara > Aleochara sp. GC000083. The sequence continues at coordinate 12,348 of JARJDZ010001527.1, forward strand.
TAATTTTTAAATTTTTGGTTTTTCGAAAATGCAATATTCAGTACTTCAGTACTCTTAGATGCTTTTGCACCAGAAGCATCTTTTCTATAGGACAATTATTTCTTGTTAAATTCTGTGCCTTATATCAAACGATATTCATCTAAAATTATTTCTTTGTTTCTTCTTTGGATACTTTAATCCCAGAAACATTACCAGAAGATACCTTAAGACAATTACGTCTTGTAGCCTTGTTGCTTTTATTTCAATGGCACCTTGGTTGGCAATAACATCCACCTCTTGTCGTTCGTTCCTCCAGAGCCCATTGTACCCAATGATCATGTTACCCATTTAACTTGCTGCACGTCTTGGCTTATTCGGGCTTAGCGCACATTCCCTTCGATCATAATTATTATTATATTACCATGGTGTACCTTGTGTCTTTAATGCATCACTCTTCGTCCTCTTCCTTCTTGCACCCCAGGTACTCGTATTTCGCACGGGTTTACTTTACTTTACGGTGGAACTTAAGATGCTTACCTAAAACAACACATCCTAATTTGGCCCCCATCTTCTGGAAGAAGCAAAGACGTAATAAGGAAAACAGCAGGCGATGGGATATAAGGTGTAATAATAAAATATCAACCCAGAAGACATATTTTGAAACCTGAAAGCAGTTTTATTTATTATAAACTTCATCCCTTTATGTTTGATAAAATGTTCACTGATTCAAACAAATTTTGAGTAAATATATTTAATGGGGGGAATTTTAGTTGACAGGATTGATTTATTGTATCATTAAGACTTCTTAATTAAATTTATAATGTGACATCATAAAATCTTTCCTAATTGCAAAACTTTCCAACATGGATTAAATGCCATTTGCATTGACCAAATCTATAAAGTTGGAAAGTTATTGGTGAAAACTTTAAATTACAATTATAAATTAAATCCAAGTTTAGTTATTTTTCATTAATTAATTTAATACGAAATCAATGCAATTGGCGAACGAGTACGCGTACCTTCTAATTAATTCGTTCACAAATGCAATTAACAAGTTGGCGCATCAACTAATTGAATTTTTGAAATGGTCGGTGCATCCTTGGAACAACGTTGCACTAATTAAAAACTTTTTGTTCACGCAAACTCCTCTTCCATCAAAGTCTGCACTCGAGTGCATCCTGCACGTATCTCGTTAGAACTTTTGTTGTTTATTTACGATTTTCTATCGGCCCGTGAAAAAGATTGAAAACCTTCGAAGGATTCTGACTTTACTTTCGTAAATTTCAGTAGTTATCGAAACGAATCGCATTAGGAACTGTCGAAACTGCTCTGCTCTAATGAAATGGGAAACTAAATAGGATGAGTGCTCGATATCAGATTGCGATGGATGGCTTCACGTAACGTAGACAACGGATTTTCAAGTCGATGAACTAAAAAAAAAATAAGTTGGGAGTTAGAAGCAGCTTTCCACTCGATACGACGCTCTCGGTTAAGGAAAAAGATTGACAAAACTCGTCTGAAGGCGAGTGGACAGGAAATTTAAAACTAGCGGAAAATGTCCCTCGAAAACTGGAGGTCCACGAACGAGTAGACGAAAAGAAAACGGCGGAAAAGTCGAAAAATACACACAGGGATATTCAATAAAGTAGCTCTCGATCGTTGAGGAGCGGTCCAATGTTAAGTTCTTGCAGGACTCCACTAGGAGATAAGTGGTCGAAGAAAAAAGAGTTCAATGCAAAAAAATCGTATTCGCAAAAAGAAAATATTCGTAATTCAATTAGTTCAGGACTTCAAGGATAATTTAGCCAATTATTTTGTTTCTTCATTGTTAGTTATCAAATTGAAAATATTCTTCTTAAAACTTCTACGTTGAAAGTCAATCAATCAATTAACCAAAAAGAAATTTATTAATTAATTCCTTCCGTAAGTAAGTTTCCACTTGATGTTTTCCACCATAATCAAATCGAATGAATTATTTACTTGCTCCATTGGTACAAAATAGGTCGTTGTAGAATTCCCTCATGTCGTATAAATTCGTAGATCGATACGAAACTAGAAACTAGGCAAGGAAAGGAAATATCCTGCTTAGTCAACAGAAACGAATTCCCTGGATTCATAACAGGATTTGAATTATTTATATATCGATTAATGTCGAGAAAATAGGTTCAACTCTTACTTTCATGCTATTATTAGATCTATAGTAAAATACCGTTGAAATGTAGAGAGAAAAACAAAGGATATTATTTGGATCAAAACAAAATGATAAAATGATAAATACTTCCGTTAATGGTGGAAAACAGACAATGATTTATTTGTTGGAAAAAGTACGAAGTAATCGTTGGCCACGCGCTGTGAGGCGATGCTAATTGCATTATAATTAGAGATAAACGAATAAGCGTCCAAGACTTTCAACTATATATATCTTCCACTTGGAATATTATCTTTGTTACCAGTTTTCTCTTCCTGCCTGAAGAACCAACCCATATTATTGCGAAGTATCTTGAAGGTTAAATTTTCGTGTGCTTTCTTGTGGTCTTGTCTTGCACTTAAAATTTGATTAAGCTGCACTCCCAGACAAAGGAACTATTAACAATTAATTAGTTTCAACCAAATTGTTATGTTGCCCAATTAAAACTCTAATTGAAAAGCGGAAATTTACTGTTTGGAATGTTTTAATAAAATTACGTTTCCCTAAAATTTAATATTACAAATGTATATATATGCGAAAATATTGATTGTCACTCCTTTTCTGGAATGTTTCCAATTTCATTTAATGTTATTGAATTCTCGCCTGGAATCCTGGAATATGAGAGAACAACAAAAACTTTATAACAAGTGGTTTTGGCTTGACTTGTCCTTTATTGCTCCACTCTAACGTTTTCATATTTCCTGCACATTGCAAATTGGAATTATTCATAAATTTTCCCGATAGGTGCAAGTTGGGTAATAACAATTTTAACAAGTCCCAATTCAATGAGCAACATGAAAACGCATTGATTTTATCGCAGGGGAATTTTCTAAGATACAGTTAATTTATTCACGAAGGACCTGAAAATTGCTTAGTTGAGAAAATTTATTGAACAGACATAATGAAAATGTTTTAGTGTGAACAAAGAAAGCGATTGTATGTGTTCTAATTTGTTTAATACTCTAAGAGGCTCGGCTCACGGATTTAAGATTTATTTAAGTAAATAATATTCATGGATTCAATTATCTCGCGCATTGTGGCCAGCCTTTGCTTTGCAATGCTCCAAAAACGCGAACGTCGACGCGAAACGAAGACGTAAACGATAGCGGAATGGAAAATGGAAATGCGAAATGAACGGAAATCGCGCGAGTCGATTAATCTTGCGGAGGGGAATTTGTTTAGCAGGCCCCACGCCCAAATACTAAATCTGCAGAGCAACCAACAAGAACCCGGCCGAATGCGAAAATGAAATTAAAATGGAACGAAATTACTATCTTCGTGTAAGCGATACACCGAGCCCGCGTTTCTATTTGCTTAAATTTCCAATCTTCATAATAGCACCAATTTCCATATTGCATTCATTTACATATATATTTATCACAAGACATTTCCAATCTTCGACCAAGTTTGCAAAATGAAAATGTATCAAAATCTGCAAAAAGAGTTGAGGTCAGCAAAAAATTGAATGAGTTGTAGATGAATCGTTTCTTTGATAGAATCGATCAGAAGTTATGAATTATTCAATCATTGTTATACAGGAAACAAAACGTGGAAATGGAAAAATCACAAAAGTGAGATGTGCTCGGGTGCACTTCAATTTGGATTTCGGGCGAGCACGTCTGGCATTGATACGATATGAAACTGAAATATGAAAACGAATTCGCTATCGTAAAAGTTTCCCCAGCGTCATCGACCAGCCAACCTAATCGTATATTGCAAACGAGACCCACAACGAAAACGAATCGAGCAACAACAAACGATGAATCTCAATATTGACGAGAGTATCGAGTATTGGTAAAAACCAATATCGCATAAAGCGAGAGCAACAAAGGCTCTGTTAAGAATCCGAAAAAACAATTCAAATACGAGCAAAACGAATAAAGTTCCATGTAAACGAGATTCCAATAGGGAATGAACTTTTTCTGCTTAGTGATCAAGTTTTTCGTAAATTCGTTTCCGAGTTGTTTTTGATTACATTTTGCAACTTGGAAGCTGAATGTTATTTCATATTGAATATTTTTTTTTCAATTCAATATTTAATATAATAAAAAAATTAATTTATAATTTTCCCAATGAAATTTAGAAGAAATTTTCATAACAAAAACAGTACCAACTTAAATTTAATGAGACCAAATTAGTAGTTGGCAACAAATTTAACTTCTCGTAATGTTGCAATTTTTCAAAATACCCACGAACGTGATGTTAACGCACTGCCTTCAATTAAACCACGATTTACGACCATGTCCAAACGACCAAAACGCATGTGCAAATGCACATTGCCATCTAGCACTAATTCATTACGATTATAATTCTTGTACGCGTATAACACTAGCCACTCGTCGAAGCGCACTTAAACTGAAAATAGTTTTATTAGACCAAAAACTCTTGCGTCCATTTCATTTGATTTTTAATTGAAGGCGCTTAACTCTTAAGCTTGCGCCCATTCGGACGCAATAGCTGAATGAATGGGGCATTAAACTTGAAGATATTCGAGACCATGATCGACGATTAATTATACATTTTATGATCGCCTCCAGGCACTCCTCATGTTTACAATTGATCGCGAAGAACAACAGAAGACGCACGCACATAAAATCCTTTCGCTTTTGTTCATTTCCGCGCATTGCTTGCGTAAGAGGGTATTGACTGATTTGAAATCGCAATCGGATGGAACGAGTCTTCCACGAACAAACATCGAATGGTTGGTTGCTCGTAAAAGTTAATTCGATTTTCGATTAATATTTATTTATGGTTCATGCATTAGATTGCATTGTGTTTTATCGCAATGGGAGGGCTTCCGGTTTGTTTTTGCGTTTTGCATCGGTTTCGGTGGTTATCTCCGTTGAGTGAGCAGCGGGCGCGAGCATTTTTCGCAATTAATGATGATTGCTGCTGACACCGCAGAACGCTAATGAAAAATGCTAATTAAATCTAATCAAATGTATGCAAATTAAAGCGGTCATAAAGTTGAAAACGGAAAATATTTCAATGTTGTAAGGGTTTTACCAGGACTATTAAAATGTAGATTTAATGATTTTATTTTATGACATTAATGTGCAAAATTTTCGCTTTTTTTCGCTACTTTAACTGCGTATAACTTTTAAACGATTGCACCAATTAAACTAAAGTTAGAACAAAATTGTAGATCTTGATGGGTACTTTCCAAAAATCTATGGGTTCATGCCCTTTTGGTCATGGGGAGACCAGAAATCGCGTTCGAAGAAAAAAATTGAAACAAAAGTTTGTAGCGAAAAAAGCGATATGAAATTCTTAAAATCGCTCGAGTTTTAAAAAATTTTCATATCTCCGAAACCAATGGACCGATCTAGATGATTCAAACGGCATTTATGGTATTTTGTCGAAAAAATAACATTGAACATGGTCCCAAATCCGTCCGGGATTCGGAAATACCCGAACCTGAAAAATGGGTTTCCTAAAACGCAAAATTTTCGCTTTTTTTCGCCTCTTTAACAGCGTATAACTTTTAAACGGTTGGACCAATTAAACTAAAGTTGGAACCAAATTGTAGGTCTTGATGAGTACTTTTCAAAAATCTATGGGTTTATGCCCTTTTGCCAATGGGGTGAGCAGAAATCGCGTTCGAAGAAAAAAATTGAAAAAAAAGTTTGTAGCGATAAAACCGATATGAAATTCTTACAATCGCTCGAGTTTTAAAAAATTTTCATATCTCCGAAACTAGTGGACCGATTTGGATGATTCAAAGGACATTTTGTATATTTTGTCAAAAAAATAACATTGGACATGGTCCCGAATCCGTCCGGGATTCAGAAATACCGCAACCTCAAACATGGGGTCTGAGAAACGCAAAATTTTCGCTTTTTTTCGCCTCTTTAACAGCGTATAACATTTAAACGGTTGGACCAATTAAACTTAAGTTAGAACCAAATTGTAGGTTTTGATGAGTACTTTTCAAAAATATATGGGTTCATGCCCTTTTGGCAATCGGGAGAGCAGAAATCGCGTTCGAAGAAAAAAATTGAAAAAAACGTCTGTAGCGAAACAACCGACCTCAAATTCTTAAAACCGCTC
>JARJDZ010001528.1:0-27042 GCA_030264555.1 Aleochara sp. GC000083
TCAAGGCTAATACCTTAAAAAATTGCTTAAGATGTTTAGAAGACCATAACTTTGGAAATTCTCGGAGTTTTTGGATAAACTTGACAGTTCTATGTTCAGAATTTACTAATCTATACGTCCAATCCAAATTCGAAAAGAATCCATAAAATTTTTGAAAATGTCATAAAATTAATCAAGGCCAATACGTTAATAAATTGCCTAAAATGTTTAGAAAACCATAACTTTGGAAATTCTCGGAGTATTTGGATAAGCATGGCAGTTCTATGTTCAGAATTTACTAATCTATACGTCCAATCCAAATTCGAAAAGATTCCAGAAAATTTTTGAAAATGTCATAAAATTAATCAAGGCTAATACCTTAAAAAATTGCTTAAAATGTTTAGAAGACCATAACTTTGGAAATTCTCGGAGTTTTTGGACAAGCTTGGGAGTTCTATGTTCAGAATTTACTAATCTAAACGTCCAATCCAAATTCGAAAAGATTCCCGAAAATTTTTGAAAATGTCATAAAATTAATCAAGGCTAATACCTTAAAAAATTGCCTAAAATATTTAGAAGACTATAACTTTGGAAATTCTCGGAGTTTTTGGATAAGCTTGGCAGCTTCAGAATTTACTAATCTATACGTCTAATCCAAATTCGAAAAGATTCCAGAAAATTTCTGAATTTCTGATTACCCTTGACATTTTCAGAGCTTATAGGAAACTTTAATAGGACATTGCCGCAAATTATTAAAAAAATAACTTCATGAAGGAGTTTTGTTTCAGCAATTGCGTTTTATATCGTTGCAATGATTTATACTCACCTTGTGCCCTAACGACAGTCAACAGCCGCAAACAAATTAGAGCAGCAAGCACAGGCCACTTCTCCAGTGGTCCCATGGCAGCGGCGTCAGAGGCGGCAGCCTAGCCCTTGTTTGACGCCGCGTCGTCGATACCTCTGGTGCAAATGTCGGGAATTTCTCTCATGTCACTCACGCACTTCCGCCGCTTGAAAATCACTTCACCGCTGCTGCCGGTCGCTTCATGCCGCTCCCAATCGGCTGCAACAGAAAAAACACCAATCGCATATGTTTCGACACTTCAGGTTATCGGCTGGTGGAATGCGGTCGTTGCAGGCGCATTAACTTGATTGCATCCCACAGGATAGCGTTCCGCTGGCGGCGAAGCGAATCAATATTAATGAGTTTTCCTTCATGCTACACATATAGGCCGAATGAACCTAATCCCGAAGGAGGCGTGAGGGAAGCAGTGAAACGATATGTTTTGCTTTTTACATCTTTGTTTTGGGTTTCGGCCAACATAAAGAAGTCGGCTTCACGAGGACTCCAGGATGCAACCAACGAGGATGGATGAAAATGAGGGAAACATCGTTAATTAACTTTTCTCCTAATGTGTCGACAACGCCACGGCCTTGATGGTTCATTCATAATTGAAAAAGCGATGGGGTCAAAGACAGTACGCGTGCAGGGCATGCCCGGGACGCCGAAGACGTCTGAGGACAACCAAAGAAATCCTCGAGGAGCGAGCAAAATTCAACGGAAGCGGAAAGATAAGGAATGGAGGCGAAATTCTCTGGAGAAAACTGGAGGGAGTGATCAGAAGCTGTACGAGGAAAAGGCAAGCAATCAATGAATGTCAAAATTCCTGGTTACTGCCCAGAAAACAACAGGATCCTGTGGGGAATTTGTCGAGAAATTTGGAATTCTAATGAAGTATTTCGAGAATACTTTCCGCAAACGCCAAATACAACCAACAAATTAAACATGCATCAAAGGAAAATTTAAGAGGTCCTTAATGAGGACCACGCAATGCCCCAATTTTCCATCCTGCAAGGCAGCCTAACCAAATGCTTTTGTTCGTAATTCAACATTTTCTTCATCGCTAATGATCATCAGACGTGGAATTTTTACGTCCTCAATTTTAACTCATAATTCGATGCCATAAATAAAACAATTTACTAATATTTACGACCACAGGGTACTCCACGCAGCCATCCCCAAGGATAATGAAGATTTCAATAAAAATACTTGGGTTGCACATGTCGAACGTGCTGGCATGCTCATTTGAGTTGGCGGTCAGACCCCCGCACAAGACATAATGGTACTCATCGGATGCCATCACGTTTCGGATTGCCTCAGGGGGTGGGTTCAGCCTGCCGACATATGACATGACGCCGCCTCTGCCGCCGTTGACGAGCGGGCGCATTATTAGTACGATCAGCACGCTGATGGCGCCCGACCGCCGAACATGACAGAGCGCCCGGGTTCGGTTCGTTTCCGCCCGCCGCCATTGCCGCCCCCATCGCCACCCGCAGCATCTTGCAAATTCGCGGCGCGTCGCCGTTTGAATTGTTGTCGACCCGGATTAATTAGCATATGCTTATCCGCTCGCCGCTTTCGTACAACGCCGCCCCCAACCCCCAGCCGCCGCCAGCACCAACCGCCTTTGCAATTTAGATGATTATCAGCGCAATAATAATGCAATCCACGGCGCTATCCAAGAACGCATTATCTTCCGCTGCGTTCAATGAACAACAAGAACGTTTGTAATTCTCCCGGGGGCCGACCGCCCCCAAATGTTACCTCGTTAACTCAGTCGATGTGTCTGGTTTACATACGATTCCAGTTGGCTGAGTTTGCCTAAGCAGCTTGTTCAATAATCGATGAATTTGCAGCGAAATTTGAAAGTTTAATCGATGACCAGGTTGCAGTGAAAATATATAAACAAATTAGGATTTCAACCAAACTTTTTGAACTATTGCAAAAAAGCTTTAGCATTCTTTGCATAATTCAATTATGCTTTAAATTTTATAAAAGAAAATATTTATTTTCATACACAAAGGGTAAATATATGCCCCGAACTAATGTTATCTCTAAAAAATAATTTAATCAATTTTAGCAACAAAACCAGTGTTTAATTATCAAATCAGTTTCCGGACATGTAAACCAATTGTAAATAAATTTGAGCAAACCAAGGGAAAAATGGATGCAAATGTGATTTTCTTCGAATGGGAATCACTCAAACAATCAACATGAAAAGCATACAAATATAAAGCCTATTTCCCATCAATTATAACAAAATCACCGGCATGTAAACGCCAAATCGAATTGACCAGCCAAATTCGCAATTTGTGCCCGACGGTTTCGCTGATAGCGCAAAAACAACGATCGAGCGAGGCGGCAGGAACAAATCGTGCACCCGACAAAGTGAAAACGAAAATAAATCAATAGCATTTAATAGCATTAACAATAACAATTTTAATTGCTTCCGAACCGCCGATAGTCGCCAACGCACGTCCTGCCCCCGCGATCACAGCCACCATACGGCCATGAGCCAATAATGATGGCCGCGCTAAAACTTTTAAGAATTAATTATTTGCGTTGCAATTTGCAATTTGGCGGCGCAACCGCAAATACGCGCGCGCTCTAAATTTACAACGCTCGCAGTAAATAATTTAATAAATCGCCAATCACTCGGAAAAATTTATGAAATTGTCACGTTCCGAACGCGAGGACGCGCTCTACAAACTAGTCGTTTGTTATTATTCGCACTGCACGCTCATATTTATAATGAATCGCTTCGAATAAATTGCTTGTCAGTGCTGCGTACACTCGTTTACCATCGTCGAATGTTTGAGGGTGGTTGGGGAGGTGGTTGGAGGCGGCAAGCGATACACTATTAAAATCGTAATTCATGTCGGTCGCGTTCGCCGTAATGTTTGATGCGATGATGATTGCGCGCATATAAACACACTTGCCACCAGTGTCGATAGTCATTCGCGTACTCAGTGGCGCTGCTGTCGATGCTGTGCGCTCCACCTAGTGGCGATCGCAGTGCAGAGGGCGCTCGCGCGAGGCCATGTCGATATATCCATCGATTACGCATACCATTTAACCGACCGCAATTCCCTAAAATTCCGAAACGGCGAAGAGCCTCATGCGGAGTGGGGAAATTGCTGGGACACGAACGCAAGGATTACGATGGTTGTACGTACAACACGAACGAAACAAAGTACACAATGGATGAGTGCTTGTTTTGACATGTCCCTATAAAGCGGATTGTTTTCGGAAAAATATTAATCCGTGGAATCAATACATGTTTTCAGGATGTCCACCGGAAATGAACGCGTAAAACAGCAGAATCCAAGTTATTAAAATTTCAAAGATTAACGGTTTTTTCATAATCGAGTCCTGCATATTTATCAATCCTTAACTTTAATTTTCGGCTTTAATTTTGTTGTAAACTTGGTTTAAAATAAGAAAAACAAACTTTTGCAAATAAAATTCAGTTTAATAATAAATTGGTCTATCTATACTACAATGATTTCAACTTGTTTGATTTAATTGTTATTTAAACAATTGGTCGCTATTTGATAATTTGTTGTTTTTTGTATTTCACCTATGGGATTAATTCATTATTTGAATTTGTTTATAACTCTTCACTTTATATAAATAGAAGTGTACTGAAATACTGAAATAAAATTTTGATGAATGAGAAAAATTGATTGAGGCAATACTTTTAATATATTCTCTTTCTGAGTCAAATTTGCTGCAAAAATGATGCATTTTACAATTTCGAATATGGAATGCAATTTCACAAAATATCTAACATATTTTTTGGCAAATAAAAAGTATATTAATTAAAATTAATAAATTTTAAAAATAAAATAAAATACCGTGCTTAATATCATATTTTTGAAATCTTGCTAGTTTCAACCACAATATTATTCCTGATTTTATAATCGTATATTAAAATTATTTCAAGGAAATCCTGTTATAAAAATACTTAAAATAACATATTTTATGGGTGAATGTAAATTTATATTAATCCACAATGAAAATGCTGAATTCCATATTTTATAATTCCAAAATTAAGATTTGTTTTTGGTTTAAGTTTTATAAGGTAGGGTATTTTAATTTTTATGAGGAAAGTATTGTATTTGCAAACGAAACATTTTCATAGAATAGCATAGAATGAATAAAAATGTGATTGAAACAAAAGAGACACAATTTAGCAAAAAAACCAAGAGAAGGAAAGCGGGCGGAAAACAACTTTGCGGAAAAGCAGTAAATTGTGCATGATTCCAGCTGGATTCGCAAATATGCTAAATAATAAATTTGTTATGCACATATTATGATATGCATAAAGGAAGGCTTCGAGCCGCGCCACATTAACTGTTGCACATGCGGCTCACCGAAATGCATCCATCCGCTGCACAAACCAGCCGCCCCCGCAAACGCATTTCAACTCGGCCATAAAACCACACCACTACCACCATCACGACCACCACCCCCCCAGTAGAATGGCGGCAGCAACTGTTGCACACACATCGCCAAATATTATATAAATTTATAAATAAGTCCGTGGGGCGGCTGCATCTCGACGGCGGCAGCGTCGTCGAGATGCACGCACCAGGCCGGAACTAAGCATGATGGGAAACAATCGCCGCCGCCATGAACGACACAGAAACGTAATAAACTTTATTGTGCGCGTGTCCCGCGGAATTCCACATCTTAGTCCGGCGCCTCCACCATCGGCGCTTCCTGGGGAATCGCTTTAAACTTTCGACCAGCCGCACTAAAATGCATTTCGCTGCACTGGGAGACACAATGCGGGCATAATATGAAAGTGTAAAAGTTGAAAGAATAGTTGCACGTTTGTGGGAATTTTATTTGCTCCCGGTCGACATTTTATGAATGTGGGAATAAAATATGAAACAAAGTTATAAATTATAATTCACAATTCAGCCCGCTCCATTTTATGCTGTAAGGATAATAAATGTGTTGCATGACGCTTTTGTGTACGTTTTAATCACCACCCTGTATAACGAGTTTGGGGGCGGCGGAGGCGGCTGTGGAGGAAAAAGCCGTTCCGTGCTCGCATAAAAATGTAATACTTTTCGGTTATAATAGGCGGCATATATGCGAAATTTATTAAAGCTTTTACACACGTCTCATGTACCTACGCTTTCAGCCGCCCCCCGTTCGCACTTGTGCGGACATGAAGGAGTGAAATTACATCTTCCATAGTGAAACGAATGCCAACGTGGCGTGTGCGAAACTTGAAACATTGCATTCATTCACACGAATATTATTACGCTCCTGCTCTCTTCCTACAGGAAAAACTGACAGCACATGTATGCGCGAACATTTGTGCAGATGAAACGGAATTGCAATAAAAATCCATGAACATGGGAGCGAATGGACGCACACTTAGCGCTCATACTCATCGCGCTGGAGTCCTGCAGGAAGAATATTCTTATTTAAATATCCGCTGAGTGCGAAGAGTGCTGAAGCAATTTCCGCGAGGTTTTATACCTCTGGTGAAACGCGTAGAACTCTTGATATTGTAATTTTATGTCCGGATGGCTTAAATACTCTTGAGTGGTCTTAAACATTTTGTTGCGTTAATTTTTGGATGATTTCAACATGAACTCCCAACTTTTCCGGGGTTATCGCCCTTGGTTATTGCTTATTTTATCGCTTGTTTATTCAGGTTTATTATGCATGCGGAAACGGGCTCAAATTCAATCCGGAAATTGACTTTTTGCATACTTTTTCCTATAGAAATATTTTTAGAGAGCAAAAATATTGCTACCGAAGTTAAATTAAAGTTTATATTATTCAATGTTTACAAAATGCGGCGCCTTGTTTTTTCAATCCAAACGTTCTTCTATTTTAAACGAAAAGTGAATTTTTCATTGATTATCCTGACTAAAATCCTTTCATAGTTTGGTAATAAATTACAAGAAACTAAAACATAAATTGAAGGAAATATCCGATAGATAAAATTCATTAATCGACTACCCTCGATAAATATCAATCTGCGCACTTAATTCTCTCCAGAAATCAATGCAAAAACAAGGATAATGCCCGGCACGGACGTGTAAACGAGGATGAGTTATCGCGCCCGCATATGCATATAATCCTGCATATGATCATCCTCTAATCACGATCCTTGCGCCCCATTTTGGCTCTCGACGAACTCTTGCGCTCGAATCCTTTAGCTTTTTAGCTCTTTGCAGCCTACAAGCAAGGATTGCATCGAAAGGCCCGACCGTAAAACGCATCAGCGGGGCGAAACTGGTGGTAATACAATGAACTAAACCGAGATGATTTATCGGCCATTGTGTTCTTTCCCATATATATCCTGTGTGTCCTTTTTGTGCGAAGGGATGAGCTGAGTGAAAAATTATACCCCTTATAAGTTGTTTTAATTAACTCCCACAACGAGCCAGGCGAGCGAAGAGATCCTGTTCCAGGAAGGATAATTTTTTTCAGTTTTTAGTTGTTTATTTTGTAATTATCCTTGCGGTTATTAAGTGATTCTTATATTTCAGAGATTAATTTGGTGGTGTTTACATGTAATTCTTGAGATGAGGTGATTTTTTATGTTTGTTAGTTTTAAGGATAGGGTTTTCTTCAAGGTTTTAAGAATTATCCTGTTCGTATCATTATTAATTTTGGATAAGCAGCAAATCCAATTTGAAATTCAAGATTTCCAATTGAATAGCTCATGTGTAATTAACGAGTCAATTAATTAGCATACAAATTACATGCTCGAATAGTACATTTAATAAGGATTATGTGCAATTGATGTCATACGAGTTAATTTGACAAGTTGATTTTATGCACAAGAAATAACAATCTCACTCATCATCATCGAATTATCCTCAGACTCTCAAATTTAAAAGAAAATACGAGTTATTTAGTAATAAATTTATAAAAGTGTATCAATTTCAATATTAAATTAAACATTATGTATTCAACAAGTTTTATAATTAAATAGATGCAACATTAACATTAACATAATTAAAATACAAAATTAATTACTATTCACCTATGTTATTGAGAGAGAATGCAATTTTCATTCGTAATCTAAAGCAATTTAATTAATTTAGCCTCATGCAGGTCGTGGACTCATAAATTTCGTAAATAATCCTGAATTAATGCAATTTCCTGGGAGTGAATTCCAAGCTGTCTCAATTCCATTTTTAACACTTTAATTAATATCCGGTCCGGAGAATTAATTAAGTCATCCCACTATGCAGACCTAAAGTTATGACTTGGCTGAAATAGTTGGCAAAAACGAGTAATCACAGCTAACATTATTTTAATTTCGCATTCGTATCCATTATTACATTTGTGCGCATTTCCCGTAATGCGAAAAAGTTTTCCCTCCAGAGTGAGCTGAATCTTCCATTGAAGGAAGCGAAGTGCAATCGCGGAGAGGAGTGAGTGAGGGGCGGCGAAAGGCGGCTAACGTAATAATAATGTTGTTTTGTCCGCGAAGGCTCGAAGTTGAAAAGTTATGCAAACGCAAAGTTTAATTAACACCCTGCAACATTTTCAATTAAATGCATTCTGTCTATGTGCCGGCTCCATGCGGCGTGTGCGTCCTTTCTTCGCGTCCTTTTATTACGCCATTACGGCCGGGGCGCCCGCACAATTATCCTTCGAGCGCGGCGTCGGCGTCGAGTCTAAAATAACTCGCGGCGCGAATCGCTTTGTCCAAATGGGGATTAAATGACTTATGGCGCAGGATAATAGTCGCCATTATGCTCGCACGTTGGCGCGCGCTCCTTTGTCTCTCCGATCAACAACAAAATTGAAAAACAAGTGAATTATAATTATTATCCTGTGGGCGCGATGCAGCGCGGCGACGAGCCCACGCACGAAAAATCCCCCCGGGGGAGGTTCGCATTTCGGTGCAGCGACGAAATGTCGAGGGCCGTTCGTGAATTATGCATGCGTTATCCTTTGGCTTGATATGCGAATTATGGCGCCGCTGCTGGCGCGTTCATAAAGCCATCTGCGCGCACTTACATCCAGGATCCCGATCCCTCTGCGCGCGCGTCCAGCGCACTTCCTGGACGTGGCCGTGTATGGTGGTGCCATTTTAATTTAATAATTTACATTTAAATGAGCTGTGCCATTGCAGGAGGTGTTGGGAATCCGGGTTGTGCGCATTTCCGGTCTCGCATCCGCCATGCATATATGCATAGAATGCGCAGGATAATTAACAAATTTGTTTGCTTCATATTCATTTTTAATTTCATCTTTTAACTCGAGGGTCCTTAGTCCTTGAATGGCATTTGAAACGTGAAAAGCTAACGGCTAATTTTTGAATTTGATCACTCAATTAATGGTATATTTTAAATGCATGATCCTTTCATATGCCAATGGAAATCCTTTTTAGAAGCAATTTTCAAAGAAGGCAATTAGTTATACATTCAAAATTATCAAGATAGATGACATTAAAAATGTTTTCCTATCGGTAGGACTGGTCCTAAAAAATACATAATTATAATTGCAGAGTTAATTTCACAGTTTGTATGTTTGTATGTATCCTTTCCAGCATTTCTTTAAACATTAGTACAAATAATCTGATGAATAGAATATTCAAGAACGAAATTAAGCCATGACGAAATCCAGAAATGTTATGAGCTAGATATGTTCAGAAGAAAACTTTAAAAACTCCAAGACACAGTTAAGGATAATGTCATCCATAATTTTTACTTTTGTAGTGAACCGGGCGAACCGAAAAAGTAAAATTAGTAGAAACAAAAATTTGTTCGCAAATAGTTTCGTTGTTGTTGAAGTGCTAATGTCGATATGAATACGTTTCATCTTCGGCCATTTATCATTATTAAACCCTGAGAATTCCGCCGCCTCCGAGCGAGGCTAGGATTGCTGTTATTTATCATTTTATTTGAAAGTTGCGCACCGATGAAACTTTGCGAGCTACCGCGACCGAGCGCGAAGATTCACTTAGTCTTGAAGCATTTCCGCGCCCATTTCGCTCCACTTCCCGCCGCCCCCAAAACGAGAGCGGGGAGCGAGGAAATTTGTAAAGTGATGCGACATTGTTCCGCGTTCCTCGAACGTCGTCAGCTCGGTTCCAATTCCATTTTCCAGCAGCCTTCTTTTCCCTTTGGTCGGCGAGCGCTCGCGATGTATTTAAATTTCCACAACGGCGCGCGCTTCTCACGCTTCAGCGACCGCCATTGCCGCCTCCGGTTTTCCGCTCAAGAACACTCACGGAATCTGCTTATTAAAAATTTACCCATGCGAATGGGCGCGCGTGTCAAATTCCCCCCTGAATCGAAAACAAACGACTCATCATCACTTCTCCTATCTTAGCACCCAGAGAAAGGGGCAGCAAACTCTCACAGGAAACCGTCGACATAGGTGTTTAAGGTCAGTGGGCAATTGGTGCCCTCATGAGCAAACTGCTTAATTAAATTTATCTTAACACTGCGGTTCTGCGCGAATTAATTACAAACTACCGCGTTTGCATGCCGCCCCCACAACCGGAGCTTTCATGCATGTTGGCCCAAACAAACAAATCCCACCGAAACATACTCGATCTCCGAGATCCCTCACATCTTACAATGTACTCTCTGAGGGTGCACAATTTGAAACAAATAGTTATTCGCTGATACCGCGCCTTGCTGCCCGATTCTCTTCGCCAATGCCAGTGACAGCAGAGTGCAATCTCATGCCGCCCCCGAAAACGCTGCATTATGCATCTCCTACCAATTAAGCGCTGCACAAATCTTGATCCCTCACATCCTCACTATTCGTGCAGGAATGTCGGATGCTGATGTGTAAACGTTGTTTAAATACATCAACCTCATTCAAGTTTGCAGATCTTCGGGTTAACGTGGAATTGTGTGGTCCTGCTTGGAGAGCAAGGATCGAGAACTTGAAAGTACATAAACCTATTCAAACTGAAGACATAATGATGATGGCTCTAGTCCTTCCGATAAGAGGCTTCATTATTAATTGCTCTACTCTTGTTTGCAAAAAATATATTCAAGGGATGTATCCTACAATACCTGCAACTAATGTATATGTATTAACTTCGAAGGACTAATGAAAATTTTTACATATAAATATAAATCTATGGACTTCCATTGGAGCAAAGTTGAAAAACAGAAATATTTCATCGGATAGAACATCCAGCCTGAGTGTATTCGGTAAAATATTGTTTTCGCAGGACGATTCCTATTGGATTTTAAGTGAAAAATATGTGCCAGCTGAATGCGCCGAATGCAGCAAATGCAATATGCACCAACGTATTATCCTGTTCAATGTTTAGTGCTATTCGTCCTTGCCGCACCGCGCCGAAAACTTGGATACTACAGACTTTTCAGATTCAAACCGTGCAAATGCGCCAATAAAAAAATCCAATATGCAGTGCAAAAATCAGAGCTTTGTCGAACATCCCCGCGCGGCTCGTATAAAAATCGAGAGGCGAGCGCATGAAACTGTGCTAAATATTTATAAAATTGTCGATTTTTACATTGGTGCGCGCAGAGCGGCCGCCATTTACGTCAAAATATCCTCGGATGCTCGGAATTTTCGCGCTTCTTTCGCCGTACTTGGTAAGCAACTTTTCCTCCACTAAAACGCCAGCAATGTAATTGTATTTTGGATAGTAAAAAATTTCAACTGGAAGGGATTTTCGCGTTGTTGAATCCTTAAATATTTGCATAATAAATAGAAATGATAAAAGTTCTTTTCTCTTACAGGACGACGCATGGGGAAATGTTGGAAGTAAGTTGGAAAACAATTTTCTTATTCGTCCAATTGCCGCCTATTTCAACTCGGGAAGATTAAGGTAAAGCAAATGAAGATCAAAGCCTATTTTTACTTATTTGCCAGACTGTTACTAAATGCGTCATTCAGATTTAAAGTAAACTAGAAGTAAACAATTGTCCTGACAAACGCAAATTTTTCTTCGTGAAGTTTTCCAATACCCTGAGAAAGTAGCACAACAATTTTCAATTCAATTCCAAATCTTTGGAAGGCCTTGAATTGGTCCAATAAAGGGACGAAATGATAATGAAGGACCTGATATATTTCTAAATGGTGAGAGGTTGAGGGGATGTGTTTTGTGAGGGGGATGTTAACCGAAAAGCCGAAAGGTCGAAGAACCGTCCATTATTTACGCATTTCCTTCCGTTGCTCAGGCTCGACCGAGCACAATAGATACAACAATACATTATCAATGAAGCATCGTGACGTCTAGTATGTTGGGGGCTGGTGGAGGCAGTGGGGGCTGGCGTAACCATCGGGTGTTAATGCTCCACGACCAGAAACATCGTGTTCGACGGTCGGTCATCGATGGAACTCCAGCCTCCCATCCCAACACGGTTAGTCGGAATCTATTGTCGACGTTTGATCCGCCCACATCGGTGGCGGCAGTGGCGGCGGTTCATCCTTCTTCATCCTTCCACCGAGTTGATTTATACGGCTTGTAGCTATCAGTATCATCCACACGAGCGCCACCTTATACGATATGTGGCAGGCGAAACTATCCCGCAAATCGGAATTAATTCAGCCGCCCTCACATCACGCGGCCGTAACCCGTGCTGCTGCCACGCGCTCGCATAGAAAATCGAATGAATTATCCCGAATGCCACGGATGGATATGATTATAGATTGAATTCTGCCGTCATTCACTCCGTTATCCGCCATCGTCGTCGGATGATGCGTCGAGATGATCACTGTGTTGGCAAGCAACTGCGGCAGCGGCGGCGGTTACGGAGCAGTCGTTGGCCCTCGAGCGATTCTGAATTATGTAGGAGCTGCGTGCAAACTCGAGGGTTTCTTCACTTAGCTTCAATTTCGTGAGGAATGCATTCGTACATAAGGGCCGCGCGGCAATATGTGGCTGCTCGCCTCAGTTGAACGTAAAGTGCTGCTCTGAGGGGCGGCAGAGGAGGGTGGTGTATGATGTGTATGGCCGCTACCAAATGGCTTGCCTACTTCCTGCCTGACGAAGATGATGCCGACATGTTTCGCTTTGTGCCTTATGAAATTTTAATAAAATCTTTTGTTCATTTAACGCTGAGTTAGGGTGGAAAAGCGCATCATTTAAAATTGAAGTGGGCGTAAACAAATTATTTATTCATATGATGCAGTTAAAATCACTCGCTGTGATATATGATCTGAGTTTTAGGAACCCATTTCCAAATAGTCGAGTAACTTACAATAATAAATTCTGAAATTAAAACAGGCGGAATCTTCAGAAAGTGCCAACTAGAACCAAATTTATGAGCCCTGAAACATTGTGGCCAATTTTCTAAGGTGTTAGCCTTATTTCATTTTTCGACTTTTTCGGAAACTTTTCTGAATCTATTTGCAAATAGTTTAGCTATATACAATAAAAAATTCTGAATGTAAAACTGCCGGAATCTTCCCTAGGTTACAAGAGGAACCAAAGTTATGAGCCCTGAAACATTATAGCCAATTTTCTAAGGTGTGAGTTAGCCTTATTAAATGTTTCGACTTTTTCGGAAACTTTTCTAAATCTATTTTCAAATAGTTTACCTATATACAATAATAAATTCTGCATGAAAATATGCCTGAATCTCCCCCAAGTTCCACGTAGAACCAAAGTTATGAGCCCATAAATATTATGGCCAATTTTCTAAGGTGGTCGGTAGCCTTATTGAATTTTTCGACTTTTTCGGAAAGTTTTCTGAATCTATTTGCAAATACTTTATCAATATACAATAATAAATTCTGAATGTAAAACTGCCTGAAAATCCCCCACGTTCCACGTAGAACCAAAGTTATTAGCCCTTAAACATTATGGCCTATTTTCTAGGGTGTTAGTTAGCCTTACTTAATTTTTCGACTATTTCGGAAACTTTTCTAAATCTATTTGCAAATCATTTAGCTATATACAATATCAAATTCTGAATGTAAAACTGCGGGAATCTCCCCAAAGTTCCGAGTGGAACCAAAGTTATGAGCCCTTAAACATTATAGCCAACTTTTTAAGGTGTTAGCCTTATTAAATTGTTTGACTTTTTCGGAAGCTTTTCTGAATTTATTTGCAAATACTTTAGTTATATACAATAATAAATTCTGAATGCAAAACTGCCGGAATCTCCCCCAAGTTCCAAGCAGAACCAAAGTTATGAGCCCTTAAACATTATAGCCAATTTTCTAAGGTGTTAGTTAACCTTATTAAATTTTTCGACTTTTTCGGAAACTCTTTTAAATCTATTTGCAGATAGTTTCGATATATACAATAATAAATTCTGAATGTAAAACTGTCGGAATATCCGCGCAGTTCCAAGTGGAACCAAAGTTTAGAGCCCTGAAACATTATGGCAATTTTTCTAAGGTGTCAGTTAGCCTTATTAAATTTTTCGACTTTTTCGGAAACTTTTCTGAATCTATTTGCAGATAGTTTAGATATATACAATAATAAATTCTGAATGTAAAACTGTCGGAATCTCCGCGCAGTTCTAAGTGGAACAAAAGTTTTGAGCCCTGAAACATTATGGCAATTTTTCTAAGGTGTCAGTTAGCCTGATTTAATTTTTCGACTATTTCGGAAACTTTTATGAATCTATTTGCAAATAATTTAGCAATATACAATAATAAATTGTGAATGCAAAACTGCCGGAATCTCCCCCAAGTTCCAAGCAGAACCAAAGTTATGAGCCCTTAAACATTATGGCCAATTTTCTAGGGTGTTAGTTAGCCTTATTAAATTTTTCGACTTTTTCGGAAACTTTTCTAAATCTATTTGCAAATAGTTTAGCTATATACAATAATAAATTCTGAATGTAAAACAGGCGGAAGCTCTCACAAGTTCCAAGCAGAACCAAAGTTATGAGCCCTTAAACATTATGGTCAATTTTCTAGGGTGTTAGTTAGCCTTATTAAATTTTTTGACTTTTTCGGAAATTCTTTTAAATCTATTTGCAGACAGTTTAGATATATACAATAATAAATTCTGAATGTAAAACTGCCGGAACCTCCTCGCAGTTCCAAGTGGAACCAAAGTTATGAGCCCTGAAACATTATGGCCATTTTTCTAAAGGGTTAGTGTGCCTTATTAAATTTTTCGACTTTTTCGGAAACTTTTCTGAATCTATCTGCAAGTACTTTAGCTAAATACAATAATATATTCTGAATGTAAAACAGGCGGAATCTTCCCATGGTTCCAAGTAGAACCAAAGTTATGAGCCCTGAAACATTGTGGCCAATTTTCTAAGGTGTTAGTTAGCCTTATTAAAGTTTTCGACTGTTTCGGAAACTTGTATGAATCTATTTGCAAATACTTTATCTAAATACAATAATAAATTCTCAATGTAAAACTGCCGGAATCTCCCTCAAGTTCCAAGTGGAACCAAAGTTATGAGCCTTCAAACATTATGGCCAATTTTCTAAGGTGTTAGTTAGCCTTATTAAAGTTTTCGATTGTTTCGGAAACTTGTATGAATCTATTTGCAAACAGTTTAGCTATATACAATAATAAATTCTGAATGTAAAACTGCCGGAATCTGCCACATGTTCCAAGTAGAACCAAAGTCATGAGCCACTAAGCATTATGGATAATTTTCTAAGGTGTTAGTTAGATTTATTAAATGTTGCGACTTTTTCGGAAACTCTACTAAATTTATTTTTATATAGCTTAGATATATACAATAATAAATTCTGAATGTAATGCTGCCGGAACCTCCTCGCAGTTCCAAGTGGAACCAAAGTTATGAGCCCTGAAACATTATAGCCAATTTTCTAAGGTGTTAGTTAGCCTTATTAAATTTTTCGACTTTTTCGGACACGTTACTAAATCTATTTACAAATAGTTCATCTATATACAATAATATATTCTGAATGTAAAACTGCCGGAATCTCCCCAAAGTTCCAAGTAGAACCAAAGTTATGAGCCCTGCAACATTGTGGTCAATTTTCTATGGTGTTAGTTAGCCTTATTTAATTTTTCGACTTTTTCGAAAACATTTCTGAATCTATTTGCAAATAGGTTAGATATATACAATAGCATATTCTGAATGTACAGCTGCCGGAATCTTCGCAAAGTTCCATGCAGAACCAAAGTAATGAGCCCTGAAACATTATTGCCAATTTTCCAAGGTGTTAGCCTTAATTAATTTTTCGACTTTTTCGGAAACTTTTCTGAATCTATTTACGAAGGGTTTATCTATATACAGTAATATATTCTGATTGTAAAACAGGCGGAATCTTCCCATGGTTCCAAGTAGAACCAATGTTATGAGCCCTGAAACATTGTGGCCAATTTTCTAAGGTGTTAGTTAGCCTTATTAAATTTTTCGACATTTTCGGAAACTCTTTTAAACCTATTTGCAAATAGTTTTCTTATATACAATAATAAATTCTGAATGTAAAACAGCCGGAATCTCCTCGCAGTTCCAAATGGAACCAAAGTTATGAGCCCTGAAACATTATAGCCAATTTTCTAAGGTGTTAGTTAGCCTTATTAAATTTTTCGACATTTTCAGAAACTCTTTTAAATCTATTTGCAAATCGTTTCCATATATACAATAATAAATTCTGAATGTAAAGTTGCCGGAAGCTTCTCGCAGTTCCAAGTGAAACCAAAGTTATGAGCCTTGAAACATTATAGCCAATTTTCTAAGGTGTTAGTTGGCCTTATTAAATTTTTCGACATTTTCGGAAACTCTTTTAAATCTATTTGCAATAAGTTTACGTATATACAATGATAAATTCTGAATGTAAAACTGCCGGAATCTCCTCACAGTTCTAAGTGGAACCAAAGTTATGAGCCCAGAAACATTATGGCCAATTTTCTAAGGTGTTAGTTAGCCTTATTAAATTTTTCGACTTTTTCGGTAACTTTACTAAATCTATTTGCAAATAGTTTAGATATACACGATAACAAATTCTGAAGGTACAACTGTAGGAATCTTCCCAAAGTTCCAAGTAGTACCAAAATTATGAGCCCTGAAATATTGTGGCCAATTTTCTAAGGTGTTAGCTTTATTTAATTTTTCGACTTTTTCGAAAACTATGTTAAATCTATTTGCAAATAGTTTAGGTATATACAATAATAAATTCTGAATGTAAAACTGCCGGAATCTCCTCGCAGTTTTAAGTGGAACCAAAGTTATGAGCCCTGAAAGATTATAGCCAATTTTCTAAGGTGTTAGCATTATTCCATTTTTCGACTTTTTCGGAAGCTTTTCTGAATCTATTTGCAAATAATAGTTTAGCTATATACAATAATAAATTCTGAATGTAAAACTGCCAGAATCTTCTCGCAGTTCTAAGTGTAACCGAAGATATGACCCCTGAAACATTATGGCCAATTTTCTAAAGTGTTAGTCAGCCTTATTAAATTTTTCGACTGTTTCGGAAACTTTTCTGAATCTATTTGCAAATAGCTTAGTTATATACAATACTAAATCCTGAATGTAAAACTGCCTAAGAGGCAGTAATTGTTAATTAGTTTTCCTCACTAAATTGACTAAATGAACTCGTTGAGGATACTTAAAATTTAATTTAATAAAAAGAAATTTAACTGGATTTAATAATTTTTATTCCTTCATTTCGTATTTTATTTCTTCGTAATAAAGACTGACCAGAAACAAAATAAAATCGCGCGCGCAAAGTGAAATGAAATAATTTAAGTACGTTGTCAAATGACAATGTATGGGACAATGTATGCATGAGGCACTTAGTTGGGCAAGGGTCGTTAGAAGACTGGCAAATATTCGGTTCTCGCATGGCGAAAAGGACTCGCGTCGGGTCTTTAAGCACGCCAATATAAGCTTTTACAACCCTTGCCTTGCCTGCTCATCGGTCGGCTCGCGAGCATGCTATGCGGAGGCAATAAACTGCACTACGTCGAAATAGCCGGTTCTGGACCAAACAACCCCACACGTTCCTTTTGCGTCTCCCCTTTTACCTCCCATATTATGGTTCCTCCTTCTTGTCTGCGAGTGTTCAGTTGCAAACGTAATGTGTGTTATAATCATAATGTGAACGCGCATAAATATAAAAACGACACATTTGCGAGCAACTGTCCTGAACGTAATGCGAACGGGCCTTGAAGAGGCGCCATCGTCATCACTAATTTGATATGAGTGATATGAGACGAAAATGAATGCCATGTTTGTTTTCAACATAATTCGTCGGACTTATCGATAATTTTACTTTATGGTGTTTGTATACAGAGTGTTGTAGTCAATGAATACATAGATGATTTCAAACGTATATTTGCCTGAGTTTCCTGATCATGTATAATACATTAAAGAATTCATAGAAATCGATGCAACAGCAATTTATAAGTACAGTCATGAAAGCCAATTCAGAATTTCCTTCTAATCTCTCTTCGCATTAGCCGAGTTACTTAACTAGGAATGTATTTCGTATTTCGATATGAATTTTGAAATGGGAAAATGGACAAAGTTTTGCCAGTGTTTTTGATCTCTACGGTCCCAGTTGCAGAGTATGCATTCGAGGATGGATATTAGGAATCCTCGTGGAATCGTTCGGGGTCGCGTCCTATCTGTCGCTAATAGTTTTATTCTCCGAGCACTCCTTCTGGCCCAAAGTCGTTTAACTGGATTACGTCTCGCTGTGTGCTCGGGAATTTACTCAAAGCTTGTTTTCGTGTTATTAAGTCGAGAACTTATCCTTGCGCGTTAACTTCCAGCATAATTTTGAATATTATTCCAAGTAATAACGCATCAAATTGTTTGTACAAACTGTTTTTAAATGTTTTTCAAACTTCGGTCATTAATGTTAATGCCAATGCAGGGATGAATTGATGACGAGTTTAATTAATGTTGACGTTTACAATTTTCGGCATTTCAACTGGTTTAAATGATCAGTTATAGCCTATTAAAGTGTTCGTTTCAATGTAAAATGATCAATTTAATTATTTGATTAGGTTTTTTATTAGGATGCATTAAAATCAGTGCATTGAAAAGTAGTAAAATATTATGAAATATCGAGATGTATAAATGATATTGTTTTTTATGAGCTATTGAAATGTTATATATAGGGTCATTGATCGGGCTTAATTTATCCAATTTTAAAATAACTTACTTTCAAAAATCTGGTCACTATTAATGGCTGCCCCAAACATTTGAACCCAATTCTATCTTGCAAAGAAACTACAACTGCTACGCTCTTAATCTCAACGTTATGTAACCTGGAAATATTCTTATGAAAGTAACGCTTGTTTATTGCACTTACTTTTCAACTTGTCTTTTAGCTCGAAAGTCCTAACATAGAACATGGAGAAGAAAGGATTCCAGAGCGGTAGCGAGCGCGAGCAGCCGAAAGCTTTTGTACAAGGCATTTGTATACGAGCGCGGACATAAAACATTGGCGAATATTCAAGATCATTGCGGAACGTTTGCAGATCCTTCCGGATCATAGCGCGCACACATTTATTCAGCGCACGCTGGCGGCGAAAAGGAGCATGGCCCACATCCTCTCGGGTGGATGCGTCCTCCGAGGACGGCATTGTGGTACGAGACGGAAAATTACGATCGCGCAACGCAATTATGAATAATAATGAAAACAGTGGAACGACGTGCGCGCCGCGCGCGTACGAGCGCGCAACTAATGTACGTACGATGCACACACGTCGGCGATGGCGCTCCGCACGCTCCTCAATGGCGCGCCATGCATGTCCTTCCATTTTAATAGAAATTTGCGAATTGGAGCAAGCGTACTTTACGAGTTGATTGCGCGAACGAGCGACGCCTGCTCCCGTCCTGGTTGGGCATGGATGAAGTCTAGGATGAGCTGTACCATTACCACATAACCATTACGAGTTTACGTTATTCATATCAGCAAATTACGTTCGTGGATTCGCCAGCTTATACCGAAAACAGAGACGCGAACACAAAGTACAGCAATGTCCTCGATGGCGGGCGAAGAGGATGGGAGGATATTGTCGAGGAGGGTACCATGACAGCCATCGCATCCTGTCAACGTGGCGTCGACGATGATGGCGACGTCAGCGGCATGTGCAAAAACGTAAAGCGCGTTTTATTAATTATAATGCCATCTCGCTTGTCGACTATTTCTACGTCGTTCACCCATGGACGATAATTGCAGTTTGCTGCATATTAATTTTTCATTAGTTTACAAGGTCTGTCCACGAACATGGAATAATCATGTTTTAATTGATTTTCCTAAAATTGTTTTCCATTTTCTAAACTCAAAATGATCCAGAATAAAATGACCCAAAATAAAAGAAATTATTTCAATATGTTTCTTCAGAATTTGGTATCAAATTGAATGAGTTTCCAAGTTTATTCAGAATGATAACTTCATATCTGAAAAAATGCTGTTTTCAGAATTCCAAAATAGAACTAATAACATTTCCAATATTTCCTCTTTTAACTGGTTGGTTTCCCTTCGGACAGCTGTGACAATTTTACTTGTTTATTGATACAAAAACTTCATCCTTGCTTGGATTTTTTGCCGAACATCTTTGTCGGTGATGACTTGCTGCCAGCCCGGATGGGGTCCTCAGTTGGGGGCGGCTCCGTTTGGCTGCCGACCAAATAGCGCAGTTTTCGTATTATTTTTTATTTATTCCGCCACAGCTAGCGAGGCGCGCGTGTAGTCGGCTGCCAACAACAGAACCAACAACTCCCATTCGGACTGTCTCCGCCGCCAAATATAATAGAATTTATTTTTATTAATTGTAGATACACAAGATGCGGTCAAACAATGCAAGCGTTTCCGAATCGTTCTCCTAGACAATTCGCAAACTCATCAGAATCAAAATATATAGTTTATTGAGTATTGAGACATCAGCGAACTACGAAATCTGGAAGCATTATTTCTTCTCAGGAAATTTAGAACTGGTTTGAAGACACAGATTCAAAATTTTCTGAAATAGCCACGGCTTCATTTGCCATTATCAGACTTTATTTTAATAATATGAGATTATGGAATCAACTACTAGAAGTGAAGTCACCTATTAAATTTGTAGTTTTCTGGAATACGTATCAAAAAAGTGGAGCAAGGAAACAAGAAGTAGAACTTTCTGAATTTATCCGTCGTAATGATTAGTCAGCCCCATGGCAAGAACTCGGCAGCAATTTGCATGCAGTTGAATAATTCTTGCAAAAATCTTCAGTTTCAAATTAAGTGCAAATTGAGTTCGTCGATCGCTCGCTAATTAACTTACTCGTGCAGCACGTCCGCCTCGGCGCGTTCGCACTGCGCGATTACCGATTCTGATAATCGATTCGAGCGGCCAACTTTGCACAACTTCTTCCAATACACTCATAATAGTTTCCAGTTTCCTGCCACCAGTTTCCCGCTAGTTGGACCAACCCGAAGGGCCCAATGGGATTGACTCCTCAAATTTCCCAGAAATTGTTTATTTGTATATTATTAGTCAATTAGTCCAGAATAATCTTCGGAAAACAAATTCAACGAATTGAAGCCCAAATGGAAATTGAAAGTTTCTGGGTTAAGTGTACTTAAGGAGCGGGATATCTTTGACGCTTCCTTTTTACTTTCCCTCCTCGAGAGATTATTGGCTTTGGCGACCTTTTGCTTATCTTTCCGCCCGACTTACCATATACAAACACTCGACGAGCATGAGGACCACGAGCAGTGAAAGTGACTCCTCTCAACTTGCGCCGGATCATAATCGTTATCCGTACGTAAATCACTTTAATGGTGCCAGAAATTCCGTTTATTCCTCGAAGTACGTCGGAATCACGTCGTGATTAGCGGGCATCTTGATGAATTATAATGTGCACGTCACGTTTTTAATCGGCTACACTCGTCGTCTGATTATCCGAGGCGATGTTGCCGGTCCTCGAAGAGCGCATTAAAAACAGATTAAGAATAAGTCGGTGTCGCCCCTGCCGCCCCCGTCGCGCGAACGCAATAGAACAATCTGCGCGTAACGATTACCGCTCCCCAACGACAATATTCGTCGACTGCCGCCCACTGAGGCGCTATTAACGTTCTTCTTAATTGTAGAGCCGACGAGTGCCGATGAGTGAACCGCCACCGATGCGTGTATGTGTCGCGAAGGCAGAAGTCTTCATCTGCCCCCAGTCGCACTCTGCGTGTTAGCTATGGGCCATTGGCGTCCAGACCAGTTCGCGTGCACTAAATCAGAAATATGTAAATTTAACGATGGCGTTGTGCCATTTCGCATTACAAGCCCGAATTCGCCACCGTTTGCCGCCCCCCGGCGTTAGCGCTCCTCTGGGGGCAGCCGTTCGTCCGAGGCTAATTGAAAAATAAAAATAAACATCGAGCTAAACATTCGCAAATGCGATTTTTGTGCAAATCGTCGACATTCTCCGAGATTTGCTCGTTAATTTGTGCGCTTAGTTCATTACAATTCTGTTACGGCTGTTGTTAATGTTTATGAGTTGATGTTGAATTGGTCCAAAGCTTTTTAGCCTCAGACTTCAACTTTGAAGCCTAAATGATATCTATTGGAAATTGTGTTGTGCTGTCCAAATTCTGCATCTTCAACAGCTTTTATAATCATTACAAAAACCTCATTACAAAATTCTGAAATTAGGAATTTCTGGAAGGGGTCTGACTCTTTTTGATCTAACATATAACTTCATGTAGGCCCAAATTGGAGCCTAAAAGGCTGGAATATTTCTTGGTCGTAGTAAGAAGCACAAGGCCCAGATTTGGGATAATGTAAAGAAGTAAGGACTGATGTATTACAGAACGGAAATTTGCTTACATTAGACCTTAAAGCATGAAAAGGCAATGGATCTTTTGCTGGACCGGAATTATGCACAATTACTAGCAGCCCTTTAGGCAATTCCAAAGAAGCTGAGAAATCACCAAACATTTCCCAGCCTTCCGGAAGTCATACCAAATATTCTGAAAGCTTTGCAAATGTCCCAATTCAATTACAGCAAATTGAGTAAGATTTATTTAGAGGAAAGAAAGTAAACAAGGAAAAAACTCATTATATATTCATGTAAGGAAGTAAACTCAAGACCTACATATAAATATCTTCCTATGCCTCAGTCCTATCTCTTCGGGCTCAGTCCGACACATACGCAGAAATTCGGCCAGACTTTGCACATTACGTTTCATTCGCATTTTTTGTGCGCCGCACGCCCATTCTTCTTCTTGTTTTGTTGACTGCTCCCATATTCGGGGCGCGTTTTTGTTGATGTCCTTGATGATGCGAATTGGAATTTCTTATTACATCTCGCGTCCGCCATCCGGCGGCGCAGAGGCGCATTTCAAGTATGTCATGTGTATGCGCCAAAAAGTTTCTTGCCCCTCGCGAAAGCCCACACCCATCCAGACTCTTGCGGAAGTTTTCGCAGACCAAGCGAGTCTAGAGCATTGGCGTTATTGCTACATTTTTCAGCAGCTGAATAAATCTTATTTCTGGAAAGCAGTGAACCTCTACTAATATCCTAGGAATTCCAGAAATTTCCCGCAAGTTCAGAAAGTAATTTGGAACCACCCCAAACAAAGGCTTCGTTCTCATGCCATCAGAACATACAAGTCGCTATTGATACACGGATGGGAAAAATCAATTCAATTACTTGATGGAGCATCCATAGCCTGCGGGCGCCATTAATTAAGTTTTAATCATGCGTGCGCCTATCGCATATGTCTGCATCTCACACCTCGCAACCGGATGTACGCCATATACGGCGACGTATACTGATATAAACCCGCATTAAAACAACAACTAGTCGACTGGTAAACTAACTACTCTCGCTGCCGGCGCCGCCGCTGTGCTGGAAGACAGCCGCGTGCAATTAATTATAATAATTAATAATATCTTAGGGGATTTATATTCGCCGAGCGTATGCCGCTTGGTCTGGTGCCATCGCGGTTTCCATGTGTAACCTGAACGCGTAGAGGGCGGGATAGCAGGCAGGGTGGCTGCATGGGTAATAGCTGTATCAGATAGCTCTCGGTTGCCGCACGCCCGACCAAAAGGGGTGGGAGGATGGTAATGTGTGTACTGTGTGCGGTGGGTTCCAAACGATGATGGGGTGCTGAGGGGTTATGGCGGAGATGACTAACCCGCATATGTAACACAATCAGTCTAATTGCCGCGCTATTCCGCCAATGCCTAAGCTTAACAAGTCAGCCACAGTTGGGGGGTGGGTGCCCACTTAGAGGTTGCACGTCAGTTTTCATTCGACAAGAAAAATTAAGCCGTTCCACTGGGGGCTGGCTTGTTCTAGACTGTTCGGGATAGTTTTAAATCCTTAGGGAGTCTGCTCCAGCCACCAAAGTAGCTGCAGACTGGCGAAAACGTAAATTAGTTTGCGAACAGTATCTTCCAAGTATCTCCCGAAATTATCGTTAGCGTTATATGTTTATGACTGTATAGGTCTCAGAAAACCCTCACCAACCTAATGTTTGATTGTAATTTCAGGGTGCTTCAGGGAGGCAGAACATTTATAGAAGACTCCTTATACTCTTATAACACAAGAGATGGAAAAGGTTAGTACTAATAGTAAATATCTAGAAATTATCTGGAAACTCCCTCCAACCAAATTCCATAAGATACAGAAGATCTAGCAATGTGAAGTGAGTGAGTGAAAAAATACCACAACCTTAAGAGTGCTTTGTGACTATTAAAACATCTACAACTCTGAAGAAGTGATTTAGTGCTACTAATGCAGGATATCTAGGATATCGATTTGCAGGATATCGATTATATCCATTATAGTTTTCTGAGATCACGACAGGTTCAGCCTCGAATCACCAGGGGACCTAGGGTCACAATAAATGACTTTATAGGTTTCTGGGGGTCTAGAGGATGCTATCGAAAACCTTTATGGTTACTCTGAAATTACAGAAAGCATTAAAAATCTCCAGTGATTTAAAAGAAGTTACCTAATGTTAGACATATTTTCAACAATAATGTGATAATGATTAAAACATCAAACAAAGAACACTTACAAGCTTTTCAGTGGTAATGAGTGTATCACCCCATTGGGGAAACCATGAAAATTCTACCTATTCCAGAATAATAAGCAACTTATAGTACTATGCCAACTACAATCCAAATCCACAACATTGCAGAAGCTTCTTTCAAAGGCTCACCTGAACAATAAGAGGAAACTTCATCTCCTCCTGGATCGACTCCGAACACCTCGAGCACAATATATTGGAAGTTAATTACACTGATGGCACGTGAAAGAGAAGTCGTGTCAAGGGTGCTTGACATACATACACGTGTTGACGTGCGAGATCATTAGCATCGGTATCAAGCGTGGCAGAGGCTCGTTGTTCCCCGGGAAGAGCCCTCTGGAACGTGTTCCGCGCTCGTGCTGTATCAGTATCTCATCATGTCGAATGTACGAATGACATATGCTACGTGTTGAAGGGCTGCTCCCCGATATCGCATTACACCCGAAGCGCGATTGCAAGACGTCAACAACATCAAGCACACGTGAAAATGTCGAGAAGGGGGCCGCGAACGCACACAATAAAAGTGGATGGGAATAAAAACCGCACAGGATTGCGAGAGAAGATTGGGAACTCGCTGGTGGTAACAGATGGTGGCAACATGGGATGCTGGCTTTGGTTGGATTCGAGTGCATTTCGGGCCACCATTCGGCCGAAATTCTCAAGTCATTTGAGTGGGTGCTTATTTGCGGCGCACACGCTACCTCAGCACCCTCTTCAGGATGCCGAAATGCTCGATGATGGCATCAAGGACGTTCTTAACGCTTACATGTCATACTGATATGGATGTAATCATGGCAGTGTTACTTTTATGATTCGAGCATCATTTAACATTTTCCACGATGATGACTTGATGTTTCTACAAATTCACATGGAAACATCTTGTACGTTTCTGGAGCAAATTTTGGGTGACAGTTTTGTACGAGGCATTGTTCAGGTAGGTAGAAAATGAAATCAAGCATAGTGCTCATATCAAGGATTAGACCCTCGTTTGTAAGCGCATTTATTGTCATCGTTTTCAACAAGGGAGGGTTTCAAGAACCCTTGAAGCACCAACGATAATGGCAATTACCTCACACTGTTCCATGCATATACATATTCCATATTTAATATCCATTTTGTTTTTATTATCCTTCATCGTCAACCTAACACCCATTAAAACCTAGGACTACCAGGAACCATTCACACGGCAAATCAAGACAATCCAGCTCATCTGAAAACAGTGAATTTGCAGTGAATTTTGTACTATCTCGACTTGAGTGCTAAGCGTGGCGCAGTGTAAATAAGCCGTCTACGTCAACGAAGGTAAATAAAATCATGAAGCATTGAAATGCTCTTTAAGGCCAGTTGCGAATAAAGCGATATTCTCCGGAGGCGGCGAAAATATTGCACGGGCCAGCAGTGCTCTGCTGAGGATATGCATGCATTCGATTCGATCGCTGCGCAGAGTCCGCACGTTGTGGATTCAACGGGATTCGCAACGAAAATAAGAGAAAACACGTACACGTTCGCATAAATGTTGAGGCAGGGACGAGACAGCTTTGATACTTCAAATAAACGCTCCATAAATACCGATAGTATGTATCGGAGGTATTTTCGCAAAATGTAAATATATTGAGATGGGTACTTACGATTTGCTGCACTTTGAAGCGATTTTCTGACAAACACTGACAGTCAACGGATATAGAGGTAGTTTGCATTTTAAATTATTGTAACTGATTTTCTATTCAGTAAAAGATTTTTATCTACCAAAAATATTATATGCACAAGTCCAGCCTAAACTGACTCATACTATGTCAAGCTTCTAATTTAATATAACTTAACCCTAAGCATATTCGGCCAACCTAACAACAATGATAGGCTTAGTTTTATGTCTAATTGATTTCTGTGTGAGGACCTTCATTCTATCTTATTTCAATTGAAGAAAATCAACCTAATTTTTAGGTCTCCAACTATGCCTACTACAAACCTTTCATAACTTAAATACAAGTTCTTCTATAGAATGAACCGAAGAAGTGTTAGCATTATTTCATTTTTCGACTTTTTCGGATACTTTTCTAAATCTATTTGCAAATAGTTTAGCTATATAAAATAATAAATACTGAATACAAAACTGACAGAATCTTCCTAAAGTTCTAAGCATAACCAAAGTTATGAGCCCTGAAACATTATGGCCAATTTTCTAAGGTGTTAGCCTTAGTTCATTTTTCGACTTTTTCGGAAACTTTTCTGAATCTATTTGCAAATAGTTTAGCTATATACAATAATAAATTCTGAATGTAAAACTGTCCGAATCTTCCAAAAGTTCCAAGTATAAC
>JARJDZ010001529.1:0-19197 GCA_030264555.1 Aleochara sp. GC000083
GGAGATATGAAAATTTTTGAAAACTCGAGCGATTTTAAGAATTTCATATCGTTTTTATCGCTACAAACTTTTTTTTCAAATTTTTTCTTCGAACGCGATTTCTGCTCTCCCCATGACCAAAGGAGCATGAACCCATACATTTTTGGAAAGTGCTCATCTAGGTCTACGATTTGGTCCCAACTTTTGTTTAATTGATGCAATCGTTTAAAAGTTATATGCAGTTAAAGAGCGAAAAAAAGCGAAATTTTCTGGATTCTTGCCGAATAAGAAACTGGAATATGGTTTACCACATCCATCTACACCCTGGACTTTCAATCATCCCCTTTTATTCGAACATTTTCTGACAGAGAAAATTGATGGGTAATCAACTTTATTTGTTCTTCATATCTCGTTCGCATTGTTCGCAACAAAATTTCGGTTTCCTCCTCAAATACCACACCCCCCAAAAAGCGGAACTACGTCAAGATAATAATGATGTGTCCAGGAAGCCAAGATTAATCAACTGGAAATTGATTAATTACCTCCATCATACATTATACACATTTCAATTCTTCTTGTATTTTTGCAAATCCTGTTTTTTTTTTAGTTTTTTTTTTTCAAATTCCTTCTATTATAATTGAACTAATGAAATTCATTTTTATCTTTACTTGAATTTGATTACTCGTGGATTTCACATCAAATTTAACTAATTTTGGAACAACCACTGGGTGCAACTTTTAATTAATTACCATCATTACGCAAAGCGCTCCCCGATGAATTACTAATCAGGCTGGAATTGAGCACCAGTCGATAATACACACAACAGATGAGCTCGCAGGAAGGAATTTGTTAATACCCTGCGTCGAACTTCATGCATAAATCAATCGAAGACAAGAGTAGTGCTGGCAATAAGAATAACGAGCGCAACTCTCGCTGTATGAGCCAATACATAAACGCAAGAATAGAGTTGGGATGTTAGCGAATTGATGTGCGAACAACGAAAGCTAAATCCACTGGTTTAATTCGTTAGAGCCTTGTGGATCAGCGAACTTCTTGCATGGTTTATAATCGTTGGTTTGGTTAGATGAACATCATCCTTGAAATATACCTTGTAGATCACTTTTCCTAAAGGATAACATCTTTCGATTCCTAGATTCTCAGTTATCATCAAAGAAAATCATCTGCTATCTTTTTGGAACAAATATTTTATTTTTCTCCAATTTTTCTCTAATTTCAAAAGAAATTTTCTCCAGTTTGTAACACCCTGTATGTTTGTAACATAGATAAATGGGGAAATTATCCCAAGTCGTCAAACTTTTCCCGTCTGAAATCTTCCCGTAAAAAGTCCACTATTTTCAAACGACTTCTTGATGGAAACAATAGTTTCAAAGATATAATGGATTTCGGGATTTGTTCAAAGTTTGTGGCACTTCTTAATAGTTCACATCATTTTCTGATAATTTATTGCATGAAAATTCACTTTGCTGGAAAAATTACCAAGTTCCCTTTTTTATACTTTTAAAGAATAATTTTCAAGTTGACATTTCCAAGAAGTCCAAGAAAAAATATCAAGAACTTGATTCCAATGCGATATCAAAAATTCCAATCAAGTTAATTAGTATCTTCCCGAACTGCTGAACCTAAAGGATAAAGATCAAATCCTTGATCCCTTGAATGTAACCCTACACGGGACGAATCGACCAGAAGGATTCTCCATTACACTTAATCCATTTAATCATAAATAAAACTCTTCATTCCATATTTTACCTCCTCCAACGTAATATACACCTTTCAAACCCTGGGAAAGGTGGTAATTATCCTTTGGTTCGTTCCCCAACGCTTCAAATTCACTCTTCTTTATACTCGATGCCCACAACAAGGATATCAACCAGCTATCCAATCCTTGTATAACCCACCATCTACATACACCATGAAAGTTCTTGCAAGATAAATCGCATCCTCGGGTTGCATCCTCGCTGAGAGCTTCCAGTTTCCGGCTGGAACACACTTGAAAGAGGAAGTGTATCATTGCGATAATTAGTCGGGGGTGTTCTCGGAAAACGGATAAGATCGATGTGTGGCTGGAGCCATTACAGGATGTGCGATATGGAGAGTTAGTCGATGCATTAAATTCCATCGAACTGGGCAGGACTATCACGAGAGTCCATTAAACTTGTCCATTACCTGACTATCGAATTTGCCCAGTTAGGGTTGAATAATATCCGGCCATTGTTCGTCGATTTGCAACATGGCCGTTAATCATTTCTTTGTGCTCGCTCGTGCATGTTAAACAAGGACTACGCGGATATTAACAATGATGATCGGGTCATATGGTGTTGGTTAACATGGTAAACAATTGTGTTTTGTTTTTGAGCTTTTATCACCAAGTTCAACCATGTAAAAGTTTGTAGTTGTAACTCAACAAATTTTGTTACAAAAAATTGCTACTTTTTAACGAATTTCCGGAAGTTTCTAGAATGTTTTGGTATTTTTATTATTATTTTTTGCTTGTGTGATCGTTATTTTTATCCTGGTGATACACTTTGTATTGTAACATTCACCAGGGTGCATTTGTAGGATGCGATATTTCAAATTATTTGTGCTCGTTGAACTGCGAAACTCGGCAATTACTTTTAAAATTAACGAGCGCATCCTATAAATTTATTAATACCCGTTCTAACGGTTGATCCACCATCGTTCGTACGTGCCCCTGGAGCTCCCCGAGCAAATAAACATTATTTATCGACGCGGCGGACGCGGAAAATTGTCGGAAATGCGTCCAGTTTTTCACGTGCCCGAATCAATATGGCCGAAAGTATCCCGTAATATCGGGAGGAAGTTGCTAGCATTTATGCACTTTCAACGCACTATAAATAAATGTTATTGGTTTACGCTGAATCCCGGAAACCGAACGCGTATGGCCAACAACAAATTTATCGAAAAACGTTACTCCGAGACCTGAAATCGATGGTTCTGATCGTATTGCATTGCATTGCGGCAAAATTGCTGCAAACTCGTAAAAATCCGTATAAATCTTCCAAATACTACCCTGCATCGAATTGTTATTATTCTTATTGTTGTTGCTGTTATTGGTAATGTAATTGAGGTGGCTCTAAATCTGGAAAGCTGTTGGGTGGGAGAAAATCCAACAGCAAGTTTTATAGTTTATTATTTATGAGATTAGGAAACATTGCGGCAATAAAATCCTGATAAATTAATTCCAATTACGCGGAATCACCTTTCGCATGCGTAATAACTGTAAAAATGCCCCCGCAGCCCGGATATAAATCGGCCGTCTACTTGAACTTTATGTTGCAATTCGTTGCGCACACCAGCGCCCTCTTTAATGCGACACGAAAGTGGCGTATAAATTTTATTAACGTGATTTATTTACTCGCGTATATCTCTCAATCAGAGTGCATCAAGCTCGTTACAACGCGCGTCGCGTTGAGCAGAAATTAAAAGCAAATAATGATTATTGTGCGTCATAAACATTCTTCATTATCAACTAGAATGCGATAAACACCTCGAGTAAGATTTTATGTCTTTTTGCTGACTGGTCTAACGATATCAACACTAATAACAACAAAACAAATCGTGAATGCAATGAACAAAATGGCCGAACACAATTGCACCATCATTTTATTGATATATATACTAATTCTTTTTTTGTTGTTGTTTTAGGATGCTAACGTACGCGAATTGGAAAGCCTGAAGCAATCAATCGGTGAGTGATTTTCAATTCCCATCCGGACGAATTGAGAAATTGCCATAACCAACCATGAAACGATGCGAACGTGCTGATAGCGCGCCAGCTATCATCACAGTAAACACCTAGTTAACTCGCATTTCTTCATCTCTGGGTGTTTACTTTCTTCGCCGTGGAGCTCTTCTTCGAGAGGCCAATATTAGCGCCGATTTGCTCGTGCTGTTCGCGACGTATCCATGACAGCACGCCTCGCGATAAATCTCCAAGAATAACACCGCGTGGGAAGTTTTCCCGAGCGTTGTATTATCCTGGAGGACGGACGTTGTTATTGCGAAGGCAACACCATCATCGAGGGATTAAGGATTCATTTTCTTATCATTTTTCTCATAATAGCAATAAGTTGAATTGGGGCTGCTTTTTTCCAACACGTGAGTCATCTGGGTTGCCTATGATAAATACGTGTAGGTAAAGTTGCATACGATGAATTCGTGTAGGTGAAGTTGCATACTCACGACTGGTCATGAATCAGCGCCAATTCTAACCTCAAAATTTAGTTTCATGTGGTCGTGGTGTTAATTCTTTTTTGGTGTGATTTCTTTTAGGAAAAACGCTGGAAATGATGAAGAGTCATTCGGCCGTCTATAGCAACGTGAACGGACACAAAGAAGGGCATTCAGACACGCGATCCGAAGGTGAGTTGCCCTCATTTCTCAACGATGGATGTATTCGTTGTTCAATCAACGAAAGGTCATCTTCATACTTCATACATATTGGAATATGTTCACACAATCGCTGAAACCCTCAAACCCTCACGAACATCAAGGCAAGAAAAGGCATTTCCTTCATGAGCATGTTCAACGTAAAATGGCGCCTCGTTGTTGGGAATTGATGCTCTTTGTATACAATGCCCAAACCAAGCTGTGGGCAACGCTTGATTGACTGCATCAGCTGCTGCTGCTTCCTTTCAACGGATCCTAGGATAATAACAACGAAAATGGCAAAGGGCTCGATATTCTGATACCGCCAGCAAGCAAGCAACATCATTCAGACGCGGGGAAATTGTTGTGTGTGGGCAACACACTTTCCAGTCGACTGTTACGACTGCGTGGGCCAACCTTACAAGAAACGAGATGTATTCGAGCACCAGATTGAGAAAGGGAAATGAAGCGTGTTGCTGAAAGCCGCTCTCAGACGCTTTAAGCCAGCAACCGATGGCTTGTAACTTGTGTCCATCGACTGGACACGAACGAAAGGAAGAAAAAGGCTTTCTTGATTCGTGGACACATTGAGTAACGAAGGTGGAGACGAAGGGGTGATCGATAGCGTTGAATGTAGCATTTACTAGGTATATATTTGCCAACACGTGTCTTTTATTGCTGGAGGAACGCGCGTGCACGCGCATTTTAAGTTTCGAGCCAGCAAGCCGAAGATCTTGGCGATGAAATGAACTTCGAAGCCAACGAGTGTAAACAGTCTTCGAGTTTTATTTAGTTGATGGACTTCGGGAGGTTTCAATTAAGGAACCTGGGAGTCGACAAACTCACCGGAAGGAAGTTGCCTACATCTTCAACCGCCAGCAGCCGGGGTAACTTTGACCCATATTTTCTCAATTTGCTACTTTTCCCATTTCGCGATGCACGGTGCAGTGAACTTTTCATTGGATTTTCCCTGCACTCGAATATATCAAGCACCTCGACAGCGTGTAAACAGCGCAGAAACATGGATAAGGCAGGGAAAATTCGAGCACAGCAAGTACTCTCGCTCGTTGGGATTTTTTCTCGGCCAGTCATAAAGCGAATTTATGTGCATTCATTTCGCTGCGTTTCCGTGCATGGAACATGATATGAAATGAAAGCAAAGAAAGGGCGACCACGAGTCGCAAATTAAATGCAGCACTCATTGTGACACCAGCGCCACTAGTGACGTGCGCTGAAGCCGTTTGCACTAGGTGAATGCGAAGCTGCTCTCTCAGCTGTAGAAAATGGCCGCTCATGTGTAACACGCACGTTTTTCATCGCGTTTCCATCCAGCAAACACCAAGTCTGGTAAGTGCTCGCAAGCAAACAAATTCAGTAAACGCAGAACGACAATTGTTGGGCGTGCAGTCACGGCCTACATGCGCCGCATGCTTAACAATGCAGAATGCTATGTCGTATTATCTTGCTTGGCATAGCGTGCACGGCCATTTCCAGCTGGAGGTTCACTTCCTCCAACGTCGACGTCGTCCACAACGACCACGACGTTGACGCCACCCACCGAAAGCAACGTGTGGAGAGATTGTGCGTTGCAGCGCGAGGAGACGTGCAGATAAGGACGTTTGCTCTACGAATTTGCACACAGGGGGAAGAGATTAGTGTGAACTGTAATTCTCCTGGAAATGTCAACAGGATTCCTTCCTGTAGATGGTTTCATCACCATGTACCGAGTGATACCTCTACCTTCCTGAAAATATTCCACTCATTTTCGTACTTTTACTCATACGTTTTGTTGTTGCAGTGAAGGAAGATGGTAAACTCGTTGCTGGATTTGGCCAACACGTGGACATGGAGCGCCCTGAGGGGCAGCCAGCCACCGGAAACGTTCGCACGAACATTGAGATCCCGTCGCAGAACATTCACAAGTCGATGGTGCAACGGCTTCTTCAGCCCGACAGCCTCGACGTGGACCGTCAGCAGCAATTCGGCGAGAAGCGTGCGTTCGCTGAAAGCCAGGAGAGCATCGCCAACTCAGGCCTCGCTGGAAACGCTGTAAGTACGATAGGGAGCTGTGCAATGTGCACATGAGCATAATTCATTACGTCCCCATCCATGCTCGTGCAGCTTAATTCACCTGCGACGCTGAATTATGATCATCCGAGCCCGTTTGAGACGTAAGGATGAGATATGAAGGCTTTTTAAGTTAAGAGGCTTTCGAGGGCGCAAGCTCGTAGATTAGTGAATTATTATTCCTTCGATTTACACGTTTATTGCAAGTTACGAGGTGCATTCATGGTAGGCAACTTATTTTACACATTCAAAAAACGTCGAAAAATTACGTCACGAAATGAGACAATATGGCCGCCATGAATTGTCATTAGTTGCTATCTTGGATGTTGTTAGATTTTGTTTTAACATTTTGTGTTTCGTGGTTCTATTATAAAGTCAGTTCATGAGTCTGCAGGTAAAACAGTTGCTACACGAAGTGAAGCAAGTAATATTTGAGATGTACTAAATTTCGGCAAATTGTTGGGTTGGCACACTTGCAACATTCACAATTTCATTATGCATGACTCGGGGGGTGGTTGAACTTGCGGGGGGGTTGGAGTCATGCAAATTGACACTCAATTGCAATTCGATTTGCAGTTGGAAAAGTTTGCCGGCACCCAATATTCCGCCCTGGATATGGCCGAGTACGTGTTCTGGACGGGAGATGAAAAGGGCGTCACGTTAGCGATCGAGGAGTTCCTGCAGGCAGGCCTTGTAAGTACCGAGAAGCATCGTCGACGGCGACGTCAACGTCGGCGTCGACTGGTGCGCGTGCAAATTACATTCAAATGCAATACAACGCAGTGCACAGTACAGGAATGTCAATTTCTAGGGTTTCTGCTGCTCGGTGCCGGAGGCGGCGAGTTCAATTCAACTTGAACTCTTCGCCGCCGTCAGCCGCGCTGGCATTTCAATCGTTCTGGAGCGCCGCCGGTCTCGACGCTCTTTTATTTATTAATTTCTAATTTCCTCCGGACTTCGCCGTGCTTCATAATGCATATATATTGCTGCTAGACTACGTATGGACGCAATTCGGTAGCACCTGCAGGCATATTGTTCGATTACGATGCATGCACGAAATGAATTCCACCTGACACATCAATAAGTAAACGTATTGGCACACTCCGAAATCGAATTGCCCATCATAATTTACACCCGCGTACGAGGAACCGGTAAATTTCAATAATGTCTTAATGAATTTCTTAGGGAGATCATAAATTGCCTCCGAAATTGTATAACGCCCACTTTCGGGGACGTAAAGAACGCCTCAAATGACACGTTTATGACCTCGTTGCACGCGAATTAATTACGATCGAAGTTCGGTGTAAAAGGGTCGCGAAAATGAAAATATTTCACCGTTTCAAAAAGGGGGGATATTGACGTTTTTATTATCAGGACACAGCGCGGTGTAATCAACACTTCTATGCGTGAAGAAGACCTGATTAAATTTCCCCACGGAAACTTCCCCGTGGAAATTGGGTCACAAACATTCGAAACGCCAAATTAAACGTGAATTAGTACGACCATTTCTTAGACAATTGCGATAGTTTCATCCGCCATTTCCGACCCTAAGCACTCGCCAGTAATTGCGCCGGTAGTTTTTGGCTACTGTAGAATTAAAAACGACATTTCAACTCAGAACTAATAATGCATTCGCTTTTTTAGATGAGCCGTGAAGAAGCGATCGCTTTCCTGCAAGAAATCAAATACAACTTGGACTATCTGCAAAGCCATTACAGCTCGCAACTGGGATTGAACGCACGGGATCATTCGAAGGTAAATTACGTTCAATTCCAACTTGGCTCGTATATTGCATGCGGATGGCGGAAGTGCCACCACCGTACGTACATTGCGCACTGGGGTATTCTGTCCTTACGCTTCGAGAAACACTTCTCCCTTAATTTCGGGCACTTGTGCCCTCTTGGTCCGGCCACCCGCTTCGCACCTAGGTCTCGGCCAAACAATATTACCCTTTATTAAAATACATAATTCCCTGGTTAAACCGTCAATTAAATAATTCATGAGGGCGCTTCTCCGCGCATATTCCCGCACCGTTAATGCAAATTTATTATTTAAGCTGGCCAGGTAGACATGTTTGGCCCGTGTTGGCACTGCCGCATTCATTGCGATCGGCGTTTATGCACGTCTGGTACATTTGAATCTTTAAACGTTCAATTCCGACCTTCCGGCCATCAAACGACCTGCAGGATGCATGCATTCACAATGCCACCAGCAACTTCTTCTCCAGCTCCGATGCATCCACCGAATGAAGCCGTCCCCACGTCGAAATACAGCCGTATTTCAGCGAAGAGAAGACAGGCTGAATTACCCCAGAGTGCTTTTAAGCGTGCGCAAAAATACCGCTCAACATAAACTACTGTTTCGTACGTTTTTATTTCCGTCGTGCCGTCCGAACGCAGCAAACAACCGTCAAATGCGGCGGCAGCGCCAGCGTTTTATTTATTCGTTTCGCATTTCCCGTACATCCAGTCAATGCATCCAGGGGATAAACTACATTCCCCCAGTACTCGTACCACAATCACATCTCTGCTTTTTTTCTTCGTTTTCTTTCGCTGCCGCCGCCCTGTTCCAACAACCGCAAAACATTCCCTCTACGGTGCCGTAAGTGCGCCTTGCAGTTTTAGCTTCATTTAAAATTCGAAATCACTTAGAGGAGTTTATAAAAGTCGAGCGCGCCGCGTCGTATTTGGTGGATTTGCGAAGAGGCGTCCCGTCGCTTTCGGCGCGTGTGTACGACAGGGGAAATTCGCGCGAATAATCTCGTGCATAATAAGCGAACGAATGAGTCGCGCAACGGCGAAATCTATGCCGCTTAGAGTTTTGCGCTAAAGTTTGCGTTTGATTGAATCACGTGGGCGTACGAGCATCGCGCACTAACTTTATTTGTTTGCACATGACGACGATGCTCGCAAACTTTTCGCATCTCTCGTCTCTTCAGATTGCACGAAAAAATATCATTAAAATTCATGCATTTCGTCGCATTCATGGATAAATATTACAAGTTTACAACGAGATGCGGTGATGATAATAATAAATGGAAAGCCTTTTCAGCGATCGAAGGGTTGAATTTGGGGGAGAAACGGTCAAAGTCATGAAAGTTTTACAACTAGTAATTGCAAAAATTCCGGTTGAAATAATCAATCTAAACAAAAACATGTGGTTTGTTGTAGGCATTTTAATCATCAAGAAATCCTAACAATTTTTAATGTTTTAGTTTGGCACCACCATTCGATTATTATACTTGTCGAATGTCGTAAAAATCGGGATGAAATCTCTATGAATATTAACCGAAAGAGACCCTCGTTATTCGCAACGTTCTGAGGATTTGCAGGTGTTGGCATGGCGCGTTCAATTAAAATTCGATTCGATGTCTGGCTTTTTCGCATCCATCGTCGGTTTATTGCAACTTTTAATTGCTTTTTGCGCGCTGGCGTCAACTTCATTTCGCCGCGTTCTTACAAAGAAATATGAATGAAGAATGGCGTTTCACCATTCATCCAACTCTACGGTGTAACATCATCCTATCCAAACACATCGTCTGCTCGTTTCGCTTGTCATAACAAACACCATTTTGTTTGCCCCTTCGAACTTCCAAACAACCCATTCACAACATTTTCCCATGCGCGTTTCCCATGCGCTTTTCGTTTCATAAAATTTCAATGCTCATAAACGCAAGAAAAACATTAAAAACATTTATTTTTTACCGCCAGTCGTACGATAAAGCAAAAAAACAGAAACCCCTATGTCGAAAACAAACCGAAAATGTTTTTCACATAAATGTCGCGATGGAAACACATTAGCATAAAACAAAAGCCCAATAATCCGCTTGCGACTTAAAGCATTTCATATTTAATTTGTTGTAGCAAAACAGCGAGAATATCGCCCGGCAATTAATGAAGTCCAAGCAAGCGATGGAACAGCTTCAACTCCAACAGCAACAGCAGCAACAACAACAGGAGCAGTTGCAACTTCAACAGCAACAAATTGCGCTGGCAAGGCCTGAATTGAAGAACAACTTTGACATCACAAAGCTGCGCTACCAGCCGAACAAAAAGAGCGGGATCTACGAACGCCCGGCCAAGGGTGAGTTTTTCCCCATTCGCATTATTTCAAATGGAAGCGCCGTTATTAATTAAATCGCCACCCCAAGGCACGGGCATTCACGGCACAAGGAGCGGAAGCGAAAGCGAAATTTTCAGCCATTAGCTGGTCGTTAATTATTACGCACTGCGACCTCATTTTCGTACTAATAGTAGGCCATTTTCGGCAACATTTACACTGATATCTTGTGCGTGCACAACCAACTATTACTCGTTTTCATCAGGTTCTTCTCTTATCACTTCCATGACCTCTTGACCTCATAACATTCACTCGACGAACATTTCATTAGTAGGCATATTACTGCAATTATTGCAATATCTGTAGAAATTTCAATTCTCTCATTCTTTTTTGTCCCCAGAACAATTCATTTAATGCGATTTTTATTGAAACGTCTGCTGTCGGTAAGCAAAACATTCCGAATTTTCTATTCGTTTGATATCCAAACACGTGCGCTGAAATTGCCGTTAAGTAATCAAAAGCAAATCGCTTCAATTTTCATTGCGTTCCGAATGAATAATTGGTGATTATAGCGCGGTTCATTCCGCTTTATCCGACGAGGTTTAATGCGACACGTGCGTGAATCTCATTTGCGGTTGGCAGCCTACACGAACGTGTTCATTGCGTACGATTTTATCGCGCGTCTGACGCACAAGCTTGAATCGGCGAAAA
This sequence comes from Aleochara sp. GC000083, assembly GCA_030264555.1. Taxonomy (NCBI): domain Eukaryota; kingdom Metazoa; phylum Arthropoda; class Insecta; order Coleoptera; family Staphylinidae; genus Aleochara; species Aleochara sp. GC000083. The sequence continues at coordinate 11,224 of JARJDZ010001529.1, forward strand.
AAATGAAATAAACCGGTATATGGTTAACTGAGCGCACGGCGAGTGAATTACTGCGAATATTCCATTGCGCGAACGTGGAGGAATTGAAGCGTATGTAAGTACGTATATCGGGACGATGGAGATGCTGCATATTGGCTGCAAGAAAAGTTTTCCACACGAAAGAGCCTCTCTTGCTTCACTTTACTTGCCGTTTCGCGTACGATATTGCCGTGCAAAAAACTTCAGGTTCGGATTTACTTTGACTACTTTCATAATATCATGCAAATATCATAACAATAAATTCGTATTCGTTCTAGATCTAGTTCTGCTCCGGTCGCATATAGGTTTTACTTTTGTGATCATTGGATCAAGTGCAACTCTGCATGGAAAATGGTAATATCACAAAACGCACTTTCCGAATGAAACTCCATTGAAACGAACGAACTGGATTTGCTTTCACATCGCCTTCGACAAAGGCGCGCGCGCAAAAGAGAAAGCGGGATATCTCACGGGCGCATAAGTTCTCTCCCAGGGCACTTCGTGCACATCCCGTTCATCGATGCATGAACGCCCTGGATACACTGATCCCATTCCACACCGCGCCCCGCTTTTGTCGCGCATTTGATCATCGTTTATTCGATGAGAAATCATATTTTCAATTGTACGTGCACATTATCCGCGCCACACGCGCCTACAGATCTATTTCTATTTTTAGCGCGAAAATGGAGCTCTGCCGTTTTGAATAAATTTCCTCTCGTTCTCGCTGTGTAACAAATTGATCATGCACTTCGAGCGCGTGTGCTCCATAATTGTGTTCGTTCCGTTTTCCATCCATTTCGCGCGTACGTACATGCTAACTGGAAAATTCTATTATTTTCCGGCATTAAATCGAATATAAAATTTATTGACAGTATGCCACGAAGATGCCGTGTTTAAATGGGAATTTATTTTCTCATTTGACAGGCGCGCTCAACTTTTTTTTCGTGTTGCTCGAACCGGTGCGAAACGAAAGACGCAATTTGCTCGTCGTCATCTTTCCATCATCATTATGCATTATGCAATTACGCCATTGCGGGGACGGCATGGAAAACATCTCTGAATATCACCGAAAAAAACGACGATGGGCGGTTGGAAAATACCAATGGTTTTAGGAACGTGTATATCAAATGAAACCAATTCGTAGATGCGCATGGTGTATTCCCTTGGAGATAAATTAATCCCATCACGTAACATTTTTATTGCCCTCGGAAGGATTGCCATCCGTGGAACAAACGGCACATTAAAAACCACCAAATATTTTTGGGTTGCGTCCAGCTTGCGCTTTTTCGCGCGTCCTCGAATTGAATTTAATTGTCACACCATGAATCAAAGTTGAAATATGAGGCATTATACTAATTAATTTCTACGCTATTTCGCCAATGGAACTATGATAGCAATACGCTTAAGATTTCATTCTTTCATCTAGAAAATTGCATTCGGTAGTTTTTGCAATTCTCTGTAGTCGTAGCTTTCGTTTCATACTACTCGATGTGATTGCGGTTCGAATGTATTAGGATGCAATAATGTGATAACGTGGGGCTAGGCCCCTTCAATTTTCTCTGCGGATTGTTATTGCTTCCTAGTGTAGCTACTAAAACTTTTCATCGATTCCTTGGGATTTTTTATGAATGATCCTCTCTCTATTTGAATGTCCCGCGCTCGTTTACTTTTAGCTCGACTCTGAGTGGAGGGGGTTCGTGTTTATTCGAGTTTCAAGCGGTTGTCGCATACTCGTGTTAGATGGTGTTGAAGTTGCTTCTCGCTTGAAACATGTCGAGTAACCTGGACAAATACGATTTTAGCCCGAATTTAAAATTGCGATCAGAAGGGTTTTTGACTAAACCAAATTGATAAGCGAAAATGATGATTATGGCGTATGATCACTGATTACGATCCTTGTCGTGCCACATTCGCAACGTGGTTTCGGCAAATATCTGACATTGCTTCTCGCTGATCGCACACCTTTTAATAAAAACAAATAAAATACTTTATATTTCAATTTTTGCATTAGTCATTTTGCAAATATTCATTCGGGTCATTGCTTTAATTGTATAAGTTATGTGATGTTATTATGAATTGATTTTAATTCTATGCAAATTTTCTAGAATCAGAGATGACGAAGCTAATGGATCAATCAAGTCAACAACAGCAGCAGGAGGAAGACTACGATGAGCTGCTGGAACGCCTGCGGGTGGCCGACTTCCTCTACACGGAGTACTCCCTCGAGGAAGTAATATACCAGTTAGCGAAAGTTATGTTCACACAAAGTCTGACGCGTGGAAGTTCCGAAGCGCAGCAAGCGCTGCAGAAGTTCACCACATTCCTGGAGACCGAAGCGGATCAGGGACACATATCACGAGCCCTCGAGAAGAAAGTACTAGGTTTGTATCCCATCTTCATACACATTCGTTGATTTTAGAAAATGTCCTTCCGATATTTTTTCCCGGTCGCCAAATTAACAAGATTACCCAACTTTATATTCCGGCCGAGTTCTTGCCATACTTATAATCACTGGGGAATTGCCGGGAAATATTTTTCGGATAAATAAAACGTCGAACGTCGGCGATTTTCAGTTCCTCGCGCGGGCAAACAACCACCAATCCATTGAGATTTATAAGGCAAATCCCATCGGTATAAATTTTTCGTTCCAATCGTAGCACAGATTCGAAGATGTTTGCATAACACGAAAGAACCAACGGGTCGAACAAACGACTTATATTTTAAATTATCCCAACATCTAACAGTCTAGTTGTGGGCGTCGCTCCGGAACCCAAACCCTCAGTGTGCGAGGCAAAGCGATAAATTATTTTACAAGTTTGTTTTTCTACAATTCCCGTCCCTTGTGCACTTTGCGCACCAGAGGTGGCAAGAAAGCAAGACGTAATGGCGCCATAAAAAGTGATTTACACGTGCCCGTACATACCAGCAACGAGCACGCACATTTTTCATGCTAACCCCATTAAAAGTAACTACCATCAGAGAACTTTACGCGTTATAATGACGCACTTATACATTATCATTATGCGAAATAGTCCCACAATGAAAATGTTTGTTGAAGAACTAATTGATGTTATTTTTAGATGTCCTAATCGCATCGTTGACTGACACTCTGGGCGAGCATCCCGAATTGCAAATGGTCGATACGTATACGCATGCCGATCGACAGAACGTGCTCCGGCAAATCCTCCAGTTGATCCCCAAGGAAAAAGAGATGCAGGATCAGCTCGTTGATTTGCAATTAAAGGACGAGAGCCACATCCCGCTGGCACTGGCCAAATATAATACAGTGCAAACAAATCGAGCAAGCCCACATCGCAAGTAAATGCGCAGAGTATTTACAAACAACTTGCAGATCTTTATATTTCCAATAGGTATACACTTTTTTTATTTATTTATTCTTCTATTCGTTGGTTAGTCCCGCTCTGGGTAACTACATATATTTAGTTAATCACAATTTATGATAGTTCATAAATGTGATGTAAGCTAAATTGTTCTATTCCAAACAAGTGCTACTCATCGTTTACAGTAGGCACTTCAGTTAAATAAATCTTATTTATAAATATAATTAGATTTCAGAAAAGATTACAAGAATGAAAAGAGCAGTAAACAAAGTCTGGAATAGAATAATCCGCAAGCAGAAGAGGTGTTTCGATGAGTCCTGAGACGTTATGAATGCAGTCAGTGCAGGTAAATAACTTTCAAAATATCGTTTACGTTGCAATTAATCTATAATGCGTTCAACATGATTTACCAAACTTATACTAAAACATGTTGTACTAATGATGTTCGTCAAACAACTAACAACAAAACTATATCAAAAATTCCCTTACTAAACTAGACTAACATACATATAATATATCTCTCTTTGTGGAGTTGGACCATCAGGGGAATACTTTACATTTTCATGCAATTGCAACATTTAATTTGCATATTATATTTATACGAAATGAATATTAAATGGTGCAGCAAAATGTAAATGTGTATAAAGTATAAAAATTGTAATGTACAATATACATACAATAATGTGGTGTTGCTAACAATGCCCTACAAAGTAACCATCCCAGTTCCTAAGAACTATGTTATAAATGCACCCATAGACCCCTTAGTTCACTAATATTTTCATAATTGGCGTATTTGGTTTTTATATTTTAAGTTTGGTAAATTTAGAACATCATATTTATCTTCATGTTAATTTTTTAGGTTTTCTGGAAGCGCGTTCAAAATCTCTCACAGCCTGCATTACGTTATGGTATAGCATTTTAATTTTTGCAATTCCTTTAATTAATCAACGCTTTCTAGGTGTGTTTACAAGTTGGCCATTCCTTGGTAGCAAACGACGTCCTCTTTGACGTCAACCAATTGCAAGCGTTCCTTGGCCGGTAAAAAGAGGACTGTCCCTGCAGCACAAACCACATCCTCGTGTGTATGCGCATAGCCCTTAATGAAGATGACGATGCTAGCAACGTCGCGCGCGATGAAATCCATATCCGTTCCTTTGGGCACCTTGAAAGATCGTTTGATTAGGAATTCGAATGGACTAAAGGTAATACATACTTTGATAACCGCTACGGCGAAGTCCGGAACGGGAGGACGAAATACTGAAGTAAACTCATTCTCGACATCCGCTTTAAACAGCCGACCAGATGCACCAGTGTAGTTCAGCATTTCGCAGAGGGTCTCCACGTCTTTGAATTTCGGCGTTAATCCAGCGCGGACCACATTATCGGATGAAGCCATACATTCAACACAATCTGCAGGAAATAATATCAGGTAATTAGAAAATTGCACTTAAAATTTACCCACTACTTACCCCCTTCTATATATGCATGGGGCTCATTGGGGCCTAAGTAAATGGCTTCACCAGGTTTGAGAGTAAAAACATTGAAGAATAATGGTCCAAAACACCCCACATCATTAGGAAATTGGTCACTTAGCTTTAAAACCAGTTGATTGATTTCATGTACTTCTTTGCTCACTTTTTCATGTTTCTTAATTCTAGTTGTATAACTAGTCAGAGCATCAGCAATGCTTTCTGATGAGCTAGTCATTAGATTACGAAATGCTTTAGGTAAGGCAGTAGATGCAGTGCCTGAATCTTTAATATTTAGAAAAGCATCATAGATGTCAGAACCAATGACATGTTTGAGTTCAGGTACACCTAAAACATATAATAATGAACTCTTTGTATATTAAACCAGTGAGTGAGTTACCTTTGAAATTACTTTGTATTTCTTCATATGGTCTAAAACCACACATTGCTTTGAAGTCAGTTAGAGCAATTGCCAATTCTGGCTTATGATTGGCATCCTTGTATAGGTCTGGTCTTTGAGCATGCAGTTTTTGTGCCAAATGAATATTTGGGTGGGCCTGTATACTTAATGCTTTCTGTATGCTGAGAACTTTGAAGAGGAAAGGCAGTTTAGATCCAAAATGCTTGATTGATTTATCTCCCAAATAATGTGGATAATTTTTGAGAAAGCATGATAAATCAATTTGTGTGGATTTGATTCTAGAGGGGCAATTTTCATGTGTACCCATCCATAACTCTGCATATGGCTCATCAGCATTGATCTGAATTGAAGGATCTTGTTGTTTATATAATCGAGCCACTTCACTCTCACTACCCAGTTTGCCCCATGCATAATTTTGTACACCCACTGCTAGTTCCATTATACTTAATTTTAACTAAAACCAAAGTAGAATAACTGATTGCATTGAAAGGTTATGTGAAGTCCAAACTGTTGACCTTCAGAATTATGTGGAAGGTCAACATATAATATGCAATTTTACCTTAATTGAAGTTATATTCATCAGCTTTGTGTGTTCAAACGTATAGCAACAATTCCACTTACATAAATGATGCACATGATATGCAAGTGTATGGTAACACATTTTTTATTTTCATGTGATTGAAATTAGTACAATTGTTAAAATTATCAGTTAAAGGACCATTGTTATTAATAACGTTTCAGTGTATTTACAATAATTTAATCATTTTTTTAGATTCCACATCGGTAATTAACTGTCTCTTGTGAAAGCGTCAATTGAGCGTCATGAGCCATACGATTCTGATTTGAATGGGAATATTGAGGTAAAAACCAATTTTATTTTTCGTAAATTTTCTTCAACAATCAGTTGCTCGATCGGTATAGTTTAAACGATACCTCAGTTTTTTTGACTGATTTTCAAAAAAAAAAACTTCAACTTTGGTCATTTTTCGTTAATAGGGATACTCCCCATTTAATTATGACCACTTGGCACCTTTGCGTCTGTTTGGAACTCTCGCGCACTACTTGTGCGTCATGTCTCTTATTTTAGATTCATCCATGCATGCTTGCATGCTCCTAATGGGCTCTTGCAACAGCCTCTTCAGTTATTGTTTTAACAATTTCTATGAATACAATATGCTCTAATGTATGTTATAATGTTTCTTATTTTAGATTAATCCATGCATGCTTTCATGCTCCTTGGCTCAAATAGAGATCTTCAACATGCGAGGGACATTCAGGAAGCAGCTCCAAGCATATGGGCTCCTGCAGCTGCCCTTAAGGTACTGTTTTAACAGTATAATGTTATAATGTACATCATAATGCTTCTTGTTTTAGATTCATCCATGTATGCATGCAGTCTCCTTAACACATATGGACAACTTCAACATGACAGAGACATCTGGAAAACATCTCCAGGTATATGGGCCCCTGCAGCCATCTCTTAAGGTATTGTTTTAACAATTTATTTCTATAAATACAACTTGTTATAATGTATGTCACAATGTTTCCCGTTTTAGAATTGTCCATACATGGTTGCTGCCTCCTAGACAAAAATGGAGAAGTTCAGGATACCAGGGACATCTAGAAAGTATCTCCAAGCAGTGTGGACTCCTGTAGCAGTCTATTAAGGTATTGTTTTAACAATTTCTATAAATGTTTTATGTTATGATGTATGTAATTCTGCTGCGTCTTTATATGGATTGTAGGCTATATATATTTGGTGTGGTCTTCAACAATTTATAGTGCTGTGGTGTTTTCTGTAGTAGCTCTTTTTCTTCGTTCTTCCTTTCCTTCACATTAATTTAAAAATGTAATTCTTCAATCTTTCATATTTTCTTTGCCTTGATTTTTTTCTTGGTTATCTTTCATATGAGCAATTATACCGTGGCGGGAGTAAAATAACTTAGGCAAGTTTCACACCGCGGGAGTAAAGTAGGCACTTTATTCCCGCATGTATAGTCGGTCCGCAGCGATTTGGTTTTATGGTCCCCATGCAACCGCGGGAGTAAAGTGGTACTTTATTCCCTCCTCCAATGACCCTTTCTACAGTAGTACCTCGTTAATTGAAACTTCATCCACGTTCTCGAATTTTAGAAAATTCCTGTATCCACGTATAATTGTAGTTCATGCAGTGTGTTAACTAGTTTTGTCATCTTGTTTTCGTCCCATTAGAGGCAGCATTTTTTCTTGAAGTTTTTATGTTCATCCACCACCGTTTGTGCTGCATGTTTTTATATTAGTAAACATTGAATATTTATTATATTCTTGTTCGAGAACCATCAAGAAGTATTTTGGGATTCTCCAAGGCGTTGGTTGGTGTTTGGATAGCAACTTTGTTTACTCGTCATCCATCGCGTGATCGGTAAATTTTTAATCAGCTTTGTTTGTTTACTTCTCAGTTTGCCGTTGGACTTGCATGCGTTAAGACGCATTTTGTATTGCACCGTCGACGAAAATGGTTGTTTATAAGAGTGTCATGTGTTGTGCATTATTCGTTTGAGCAGGAGAGTTATTGTTCAAGCAGAACAGGATGTAATATGATATTGTGTTGGATGAATACTTTGTTGTGAATTTTATACTATATTGTTCACACATTGTGCTCCTCTCATACTTATCATGTGTATCACCTTCGCTTGTTTGGACTACGAAATTGTCCAAAAAATAGTACCAAGACTATAGTCTTTGC
>JARJDZ010001530.1:0-21851 GCA_030264555.1 Aleochara sp. GC000083
AAATTACCCTCTTATCGTACCATCTCATTATAATAAGTTTATAATTGTTGCACGATTACGGATGTGGGTATAATAGATGTAAACATATTTGAGAGCATTGCGTTTGTTATTCATCATAACTAACGTCAATTACACAACGTTTTCTATTTTTGACTCCGAAAACACATTCCAAACTAAATTCTAACAGTTTCCAAAGAAAAAACTAAAGAAATCGTGGTTTAATTGCCCTTTTTAGGGTCTTTCAGAGTGCAGCAACAACGACTAAGATTTCATCCGGATGGGTGACCGTTCGATCAATAATTTTGACACCCTCCAAATTGAAAGTCCCTAGAGAGAAAAAAAAACAAAAGTCAATGAAACCAAACGACCTGCTGATTATATTTAATGTACCCAAGCTTTCATTGGTGGAACCATTCTCGTTGTTGTTGTAAACCATTTTGTTTCTGCTACGAAATAATCGTCCCCGAGAGTTTTAATCATGATCGAGTCGCCGGTCGAAATTAATCGCCCACTGCCACCTCCTTTCAACCCACACGTGATCGCATAATCTCACAAAAGAACCCAAACCTTGGGACCCGCAAACACAACCTCTTTTTTCGCCCGATGTGTGGAAACCAGCAAACTTGAAACGTTGCTGGTTGCTGGATTAGTAGTTCCTGGGCGAAAAAAGGGCGCCCATCGAATGAATGCGTGGCGGTGGGTCGGAATGATGAATGGCTTCCACTCGGTGTGTTGTGGGCGTTGTGACCACCATGGGGCATAATTCGTAACGCTTTAACACATCAACCTAATTATTATCGCACTCATGCCTTCCGAAATGCTCTCCACTATGTATTTTTCTCTTCGTGAGGTTCTTGGCTACAGCCCGTTTTTTGCTTTTGGTTTTCCGGGAGGAGGGTCTCAGATTGCAGTGGTCTAATCGCACCTTTGATCCAAGTTGATTTCGAAGGTCATAATTTGTGGGCAAAAAGTTTTCGGAATTATTCTGCATTTTGGACTTGGGTTTCATGGTTTAGGTTGGGAGTGTTAATGGTCTTAGAGGCTTAGACCCTATTTGGACCATCTAAGCCCTGGTAAGCTGCTTGCGATGGTTTGAGAGTAGGAAGATCGATTTTTGATTCCGGACCATTCAGAGATTAATATTTTGTAGTTTTAGATGAAAATTTTGGTGTTTTTGTTTATATCTCAAGAATGGATAACCCAATCTTTGAAATTCAAAGTGCAATTTATAGTTTATGAATTGCTCTTTCAAATTTTAGACAGCTAGATGTAAAAATCCCTAGGCAAATGAGCATAATTACTTCTGGAACATTTTGAAACTTTTTAGAACAACTTTTGACTCTTTCACTCAGGCTTCTCAGATTAATAATTCCAGAAACAATAACTATAGTGCATTTTAAAGCTTATTAAATTACCTTTCAAATGATACCATACCAGAAAAGATGGTCCAAAAGTGGACATGGAAAAATTTCATCTGAAAATCTCGATCATATGATTTCCCGTTTGCAATATTTTAATGTGATTGGTTGTTAATTATGGTAAATATCTCGTGAACCCATGACTCGAATAACTTGATCTAAACTCTAAAACAAAGCCAATTAAATTCTCTTTCTTATGATGCAAAAATATAGATGTAAATATCCCAAGGCAAATGAATGTAATTCCTTCTGGAACATTTTGAAACTTTTTCGAACAACTTTTGATTTTTTCACTCAGGTTTCTCAGATTAATAATCCCAGAAACAATTTCTAAAGTGCATTTTAAAGCTTATTAAATTACCTTTCAAATGATACCATAGCCGAAAAGATGGTCTAAAAGTGGACATGTTAAAATTTGATCTGAAAATCTGCATCATTTAATTTCAAATTTGCAAAGTTTTAATGTGATTTGTTGTTAATTATTGCAAATATCTCGTGAACCTATGACTCGAATAACTTGATCTAAACTCTAAAAGAAAGCCAATTAAATTCTCTTTCTCATGGTACAAAAATATTTGTCATGGACTAAAGGGGAGGTATTCATTTTTGGACCGCAACATGCTGAACCTTTTTTTTCATGTCTCAATGACTCTGATACATCCAAGGTTCTTGACTTGGGACAAATTGCCTTATTATAATTCCAACTATCAAACCGACTACTCTCAAGTGCATTCCTCGAGTCTGTCCTCTCAGAGACAGAAGCAGTGGCATGGGGTCTGGAGGGTGCACTCGACAACCCTTATCTACAAGAGTGTCTGCCTACTCTTCACTTTCCTACTAGAACCTCGCCTTTGTTGCTCTTCCGCTCTCATCAAAAATAGCTATTCTCAGCTACCAGAACACTGGGAAAACATAAATAAGTAACACTTCAAAATTATACACCGATTGGACTCTCAAGTTCAATGCTACCGACATTTCAAGAGCAACATAAGACCATCAAAAATGATTCTATTACAAGATAGTAGCATTGGACTGACAAATTTTTACAAATTAATTCTTTTAGAAGTTTTGGCATGATGAGATTTTATTGAGGTAATATTTTGTTGAAATTTCTGCAAAAAATTGGGAATCAAGATGAATCTCGAATTGGAAGTCTGAAAATTGGTCCTGGAATCTGCCCATCTTTCTGAAGACAATATTTGGCATCAAATGACTCCCAAACATAATCCGATCACTTCATTAACATGCTTGCGGGCAGCTGATGCCCATACAGATGACTCACTCTGATAGCGGCACATTGGGTGGCTCTGTGTCCATCGAGGGCCGCAATCACTTCTTCAGCGCTGTGGGCTGCGGGCGCTGCTGTTGGCGCGATCTCGACCAGCGATTACCCATGGACCATCGGTGTGCGTGTACGTGCGCTGGTCTCGATTGTGAAAGAAGCACGTGATGGCCACAAATGGCCAGTGGTCATCGTGAAAGACGTCCCGCGGCTACCATAATCGATCTTGGTGCATGCGGCTGCGGCGACGTGGTGCGGTGGTCCTCGATGGATGCGATGGAGAGTGACCAGCAGCCGGACCAACATCTGCCCTCCTCACTTGGACGAGATTGGAACGTTTCGCCAATCGGGGTATGATGCACGATTGCATGAAGAGATGGGAGATCACTTACAATTACCTACCGTGCGCTCGCTGTCATCCCATACAAACTGATAACTCGTTGGGGCCAACCGGTCTTTCTTCATGCTTTCATGCACTCGCATGGGTCAAGCAAACAGGAGGAACAAAAGGGCTGACGTTAGAGTATTACATTTTAGATTTCTAATTGAGTTTTGTTGGTTCTATCAAATTTTATGACCAGGTGAATTTTCAGTTCCAGAAAATGGTAAATTTATGGGTTATCAAACTAGATGTTTGGTTTGATCATGGGTTTCCTTTGTATGAAGCTAGAAACTTTAGAAATTTTCCAAAATTTGGAGTTGCATGAAAAAAATATTTTTAAAAAGAGCGATTTCAATTAGTCATAACATTTAGAATTTTTACCAGAGAAATCCAAGGAATTTGCAAATTAGTCCTTTACACATTGCTATTTCAGAATTTACCTAAAAGTTTTGTAAATTTTATGTTACAGCCCTTTGAAATCTTCAAATATTTTGCCTTTCGTTTTTCGAACGAAAAAATGTAATGCGTAAATTCAAATTCAAATTTCTTTACAAAATTTTTATCAAAAAGGATCATATTTTGGATATTTCGTTAAGATTTTCATCCTCTAGAAGTTGAAAATATTAAATTCTGGATAGTTCTTAAAATTTGAAAATTATATCCAAATGAATTCAGTGTAATTTTTGGTATTCCATCAAAAACAAACATCTGTGAAAATTAAATTTTGACAAGGATATTTTCTATGAAATTTTTAAAAAATTTAATGAAATATTATACCATTTGATAAAGGAATTATCCTTTTAAAGATTTCTGCAGTTACTCTATTAATCCTTCAAATAAATCTATTGGAAATTGGACTTTGAATTTCTTCTTTGAAAATTACAAAAGTGCAAATTTAATATGCAAATTTAAGTTCAAATTCCATCTAAAATTATGACCTAAAAGGATAATATGTTGGATATTTGATTAGAGCATTTCATCCTCTAGAAGTTGATAATATTAGATCTTAGATAGTTTTTAAATTTTGCAAATTAAATCCATCAGAAATAGCGATCAAAAATAATTCGATTTTGAGAACGATTTTATGTATGAAATTATCAACAAATTTAATGATATATTATATCATTTGATAAAGGAATTATCCTTTTAAATATTTCTCCAATTTTTCTAAAAATCCTTAAAATAGATTTACCAGAAATAGCACTTTGATTTTCTCCTTTCAAAATAATGCAAAATCGCAAATTAAATATGCAAATTCAAGTTCAAATTCCATCTAAAATTATTATTTAAAAGAATAATTTGTTGGATATTTGTTTAAAGAAATTCATCCTCTAGAAGTTCATGACATTAAAATTTGAATAGTTCTTTAATTTTGCAAATTATATCCAAATGAATTCAGTACAATTTTTGCAATGCAACAAAAATAACATCAATGAAAGTTGAATTTTGAGAAGGATTTTCTCTAAGAAATTTTTAGCAAATATAATGAAATATTATATCATTTGATAAAGGAATTATCCTTCTCAATATTTCTGCAATTATTAAATTAATCCTTAAAATAAATCTACTGAAAATTGCATTTTGAATTTTTTCTTTCCAAAATTGCAAAATTACTAATTTGTTATGCAAAATCAAGATCAAATTCTATCTAAGAATATTTTCTAAAAGGATAATGTATTGATTATTTGTTTAAAGATTTTCATCCTCTACAAGTTGATGATATTAGATTTTGGATAGTCCTTAAATTTTGCAACTTATAGCCAAATGAATACAGTACAAATATATCAAAAAGAAACATAAGCAAAAATTTAATTCTGGACAGGATTTTCTATCTAAAATTTTTAATAAATTGAATAAATCGATATATTACTTGATAAATAAATTATCCTTCTAAAATTTTCTGCCAACTTTCAGCAAATCCTTAAAATAAATCTACAAGAAAGAAAACTTTGATATTTTTTTGCAAAATTTGCAAATCAAAAAGTTTCATAAAATTCATTGACTTGTAATTTCCAAAGTTTTTATCAAAAATAACATTCTTTTGCATCACTAAATTGTTGAATTCTTCAACTTTTCATTGGTATCCTTCAATCAATGATATCTTTGATCCATAAGAAGTTACACCCCTTCAAAGAGGATAGTAATTGAAGAAAAAAAAATGAGAAAAATCAAGGACTATTAAAAATTTCCACAAACCATTTTTAACTCTACCAACTTGAACCAAAGCATCCAGAAGCAAACATTTGCAGCTACTCTTGCAGTCCTGCAATTCATTATTTATGCGCAGAAGTCGACCGGGGTGGTCAACTCACAATGTGCAAAAAAGGCGCGCGTTAAACGCGTCAAAACGGCGATAATCCTAAATTACACTTATGGCTCGCCATTGCAGACTGCAAACTGGAGGAATTCTTCAGCGACGCTGGCGAACAACCAGCCGCGATGTCGATTTGCATGCGCCTTCTTCGTCCTCCTGAATGCTTCTGCAGGTTATTTATCGCACGTTTGCACAAGCGAGTGGAGGCGCTGCAGAAGGTGCCCGCGAATCGTTAACGTCACAACGGTAATTTAATTAATTATGAGTTAATTAACGTAATTAATTGCCGTGCAATTATCGAGAATTTACCCGGCACGAAGCGGCGTGCTTGTGATGGATGACGCCACGAAAGGAAATGTTTTCTTGCGATTAATTTATAGCGTTGTTATGAATTTTATGACAATCATAGAAAAACTATGATAATAAAATGTAATAATTAATGGAGCAGTTAAATTACGGATGGCTTGGTGGAAGAAGTTGTGACAGGAGTCGATTGTGAAGTTGTTAAGATTGTTGAAATTTATTAAGTGCCCATCGAGGACCCTGCGTGGGGCTCCAACATTGTGACAGCCCCATCCGCATTCGAGGACAATTGTGGAAAACCACATGCGTCCACTCCACTCGTTTGCTCGTCCCTCGATGGTCTTCGTTGTGTCTTTGTGGACCATCCGGGTGCTTCAGACCCATCGCACCTTGGTGGACCCATTTATTTAGTTGTCGCGGCCATCGCACATTGTCCCATCTTCACATTGTCCCCCATGCACGCCTCTTGTTTTGTTGTCTTCTCCATTGGTCGCAGATGAGTGTCCTGTTGTGTCCATTCAATTCTTTCACGTCCAGATTTATTACCCGCTATTAAAACCCTGTGATATTGTCTGGTCAATGGTCACTATTCGAACCATCCACCAAACAAGATGTAACTCACACGAAATCCCTCAACTATCCATTATTATTTGCAATCATTTACTCGGCGAAAAAACCAATTAAACAATATGGCATTAAATCGAACCAGAATCGAATAAATTCAGTCCACGTGCATTTTAATTGTCCTTGTAATTTATCACCTTGCGCGCCAAAAACAAAGATGGATTTTTATTGGTGCATCTCGCAATTTAATTTATGGCTAATTGATTCCTTTATTGCCTTAATCAATTGCTCACCTGACTGACAAATTAAGTCCGTCTGGCTGTTAATTGAATTCAACTAATGAAACTAATGAAAAATGAAGTGCACCCAAATTATAATGTTAAATGTTGTAAAAATGCAAGGCAGCTCTGGGATTAATTAACCGCTCTTGATGCAAAATTTCGCATAATTGCATGTTGTTCATTTAGTTCGGTTTAATTCATGTGCTTGGATGACCAAAAAATGAAGGATGCACATTTATATAGCGGGTTTTGTGCACTTGATAAAAGTTTCAAAACGTGTCCGAAAAAACGAACAAATGCGAAGAGATAGCAATCAAATTATAAAGTCTATTCGCCTATTACATTCAATTAAGTGCGTTTAACATGTTTTAAAATGTTCTGGCCATTGTAATCATCATTCCGACCAAAGAGCTGCTTGAAGAGATAACCTCACTTTAGGATTTTTATTATGTTGCTCATGGTATAATTAAGGTCTGTTCGAAATGGTGTCTATAGAGATTCGGGGTTATTATATTTATAATAAATTTTCGGGCTTTTTAGTATTCAATTATAAGTTTTTTGGGAGGAGGAGGATTATTTCAAGTATTCAATTCATAAATTTTTATATATTTTGTTGAAGGATTGAATTTTTTAGTTGTTGCCAAAAAATAAGTTTTTGCAGGAAAAAAAAAACAGAATTAATTTGCAAAAATTAGTATATTTAGAAATTTTTCTAAATATATATATTGTAAGATTAGGTCAAGTAGTTACACCTTTTAAAAGTTAGAAGTTGCAGTATTTCCAAAAAAATAAAAGAAAAATTGATTTCGGATTCTATATTTCAGAATTTTTCAAAGAAAAAAATAAATTTTAAATTCTTATTCCAGAAATAAAAGCCAGCGTTTAAAAATTCCAGTGTTATAAGTTCTATCAAATTTTATTCTGACCAAGAATATAAATTTGAATTCTTGCTTCATAATAATTCTAAAATTTAATTTTATATCACGTAAAATTTTAGATTAAAGTTATTTCCTTGGAAAAATATTGAAAACTGATGTATTTCCTTACAAAAAACAATATTAACTTTATATCTAGTAATAATTGAAATTATTTAGTGTTGCTTTAATTAATTTATTAATTAACTAATATCAGTTGAAAGCCACAGCTGTTTTTTAAAGAAATAAAATTGAAAATATTGACCAAAAATCAACTTTCAAAACAACCCAAATTTTCAAATAAATTTATAACTAATAATTTAATTTTTAATAATTCTTCCAGTGAATTTAAGATATAGTTTTAAAATTTTACTGATAAAATATTTGACAAATTTTATTTGCATTGAAAAATAAATTTGAAATATTTCATCAAAAAAACTAAAATGTGAAAAATTTAACAACTGAAATTACAATAATTTTGTTTGACAAATATTGTAAACTCATTAGTTATCCGCAAAAAGTTACTTGCAATAGTAGAATTGCAATTTTCTTGCAGAAAATTTGAGAGAGATCACAATTTTGTTCAAAATTTTATTCAAATTTGAAATAATGACTCATAAAACCTCCAAAACTTCTACCAAACTACAACATAATAAATAATCTTCTTGGACAAATATTGTAAACTGATCACTCAGCAACAAAACGACAAAAAACCATGAATTTCCAGACAGATCAACAAATTATTCAATCAATTAAATGCAGCATCCGAAACTAAGTTTTTAGCATGCATTCGAAAATAACAAAATAAACATGAAATTTTACGAGTGGAATAAAAAAGTCGAAAGAAAGCATCGCTCCTGAATGAAACCGATACCTCCTTCACTTCACTCCGACCCATTCATAAGACCACTCGAAGAGGTCGTCCTTGTTCTGGTTCTTCGCGTACGTCTTCGCCGTCTCCCATTTCGAATCAAATTGTCATTGTGGTAGCAGAATCCGAAAAGTGTTTCCACATGCCCCATCCAATAAATCACTTAATTTGTCACTTGTTTTAAGCGAGCTCAACACAACGCCGAAGACATGGATGGTCCTCGAGCAGCCCATGTGGGTGTACTCCGTCATCCACACCATCACGAAGACACCTTTGCACGACAACCTGCTCGGGAGGAATTGTGTCCTTTATTTGCAAAATATGCAAATTTCTCATCTTTTCATCTGCGCTCACAATCAGTTGATCTTTTATTGCCACAATCGTCGTCTGGCTGCAATCGCAGCTTCTGTATATTTATGGTTACCACACGAGGCACGAAGAAATAGAAGGAAGGATGGAAAAAATGAAGGAGAAAAATTAAACGAAGCTAATAAGCGCGCATGATCAAAAGCCTAGCATAATTGAATCGCAATTGTTTGGCTCCGGAGTGCAATTGAATTCGTCCACATCTTCATTTTTTCCCTCATGGGACGCAGAGACGAAGGTGGTGGTGGCGTGTGTATGGGGTCTGCTGGTGCCTGCCAAATGGACCGTGCGAAATCGACAATGCGTCCGAGTCTCAACACGTTGACGTCTCATTTTCATCGAACAATTAAAGCCGAGCGGACAAACAATGAGCGAAAGGGTTGCGCCTCTTTGTTTGCGCTACGCCGTCCGCGAATCAATCGCATTGATGTACGACATACGCGCGTATTGTTGTACCCGCCACTGTTCAACAATCTCGAACAATGTGATTACTTTTGTTCGACAACAATGCCTTATGAGTTGCGAGTTAGTGCCACTCCGGAGAGATTTGCTGTGTCGAGACCTCTGGTCGTTTTATGTTCTACGAGGTCTGAGGTGTTTTTTTTTTGGTATTCAAAGGTGGTACCGGTTCAAGAAAGAAAGGTCTAGAAGAGCTGGAAGAGCTGGAAGGAAGTCTGAAAAGTGTTGGTTTCAAAATTCTGGGTTTTAGGATTGTTTTGTTGTCTAAGAAATTTCTAGAACAAAAGAGGTAGTGAAAAGGTGTCTGGAGTGGTATTTTTGAAGGTTCAGAAGTTCTAGAGCGTCTTAGGGATCTTAGAAGAGGTCTATGAATATAATTGAGATGTTATATCAATAAACTTCCTAAGAAACTTAAGAAATCTGGAAGATTGTAAGACTGAAAGTTCTAGAATATAAGAATACCATTTCTGGTGGTTTGAAAATATTTAGAAGTCCCAGAATATCGAAGGGTCTTAGAGGAGGTTATACTCCTTTGTGAACATCAAAGGTTACGAAAAGAAATGTTAAATTCAGAAATCTAGAAAGTTAGAAAATTCTCTGATAATTAGTAGGAAGATGTAAAATTCAAGATTGGAAGTTCTGGAATATAGGAATAACAATTCTGGTGATTTGGATGTAGAGACCCAGGACCTAGAAGTTGAAGAACATCCTGAAGATCTTAGATAAGGAAAGTCTTAATCATTTCAGGAATTCGAATTTTAAAAAAGTATCTGATTTTATCTTAAAACTAAGAAAATCTTTTCAGGAATAGTAAGAACAAAGTACAATCTAAGATTGGCAGCTCTAGAATACAAATTCTGAAAGAATATTGATACCAAATCAATTGGGACCAATTTTTGTAGATCTTGAGTGGTTTTTGAAGGTCCAGGAATCTCTTAAAGTCTTGTAAGTTGTTATTGAAGCAGTTCTTGAAACTCTTAGAACTTCTAGAAAGTTTCTGTTCTTCTAGAACAGCTTTTAGAAAGATGTTCGAGAGTTTCCCAAAAGAAAGAAGGGTTTCTGCATAAGAACCCATCTAATTGTAAAATCAGTAGATACTATTGGTTCAAGTTTTAGAAACCTCAACTCTAAACTCTATTAGAAAGATTAAGAAGTATCAAAGAAGGTTAACCTTAAATTTAAGAGAGTAACAACCTTCCTTCAGAAGAGTGCATCTAAATTAGGGTTCATTGGGCTATAGTACTACGTAAGACCTTCTTCAGTCAGAGTTACTCATGTTCAATGGTAGCAACATGTGAGAAAGCTGGAGTTTTCAGAAGTTTCCAATGCCAATATCACACTGTCATGTAGGGTAACTAGTCTGATCATGGAAGGCATCTGATCTGTTCTGCAGTCTGATCTAATTAGAAGAAAGCTTCTAGAAATAGTAAACTTCCAGAGGTTTTCAAAATTGCTACTTCCAGAAGCTTCTGGACTCAAGATCTCTATGGTCTGTTGTACAACTATCTACTACCTTGTAGGATATTTACTTTGGCTTCAGGAAGCATTCAAATTCAGAAGTCTTATCTGTTTACCACAACACATCATCATGAGAAGAAGGCTTCTGGAAACAAAAAACCTGCAGAGGTCTTCAAAATTGCTACTTCCAGAAGCTTCTAGACTCAATATCTCTGTGGTCCCAAAAACTACAAAACATCCACCATTTACTACCTTCAAGAACATCTAGTCTAACCCTAGAAAGAATTCGAACCCAGAAGTCTGATCTTTTTACCACAACACATCATCATGAGAAGAAAGCTTCCAGAAGCAAAAATCTGCAGAGGTCTTCAAAACTACAACTTCCAGAAGCTTCTAGACTCAGTATCTCAAAGGTTCCAAAAATTACAAAGTATGGACTATCTACTACCTTATAGAACATCTAGTCTAACCCTGGAAAGCATCCAAACTCAGAAAGTCTGTTTACCACAACACATCATCATGAGTAGGAACCTTCTAGAAACAAAAAACTTCCATAGGTCTTCAAAACTACTACTTCCAGAAGCTTCTGGACTCAGTGACTCTGTGGTCCCAAAAATCTACTACTTCTAGTCTAGCATCCAAACCATCCAAACTCAGAAGTCTCCTCTGTGTTTACCACAACACATCACAATGAGAAGAAAGTTTCTGTAGAAGGAACAAATTCCAGAGGTCTCTAACCAACTAAAACCCTCTACTAAAACGTGTGAATGTCAACCCCTCATTCCCCCATCCCACAATCCCACAACCATCCACTACCACAGCCATCAACCTGCGTATGCAGCAGGAGTAGTAGAGTAGCTATAGTAACAGAAGCTGGGGAGCTGCTGGTGCTGGTGCAGGCCTGCGGAACGGTAGTGGGCCGCGTCAAGTCGAATTACCCGACGAACGCGCGCGGTTTGCCATCACGCGCACTCCTCCAGGCCCCGGTTCAGCTGCAGGAAGCCGAAGCAGACAGAGTCGGTGCATTTGCGGTTTGAAGCGGCAGGCAGCAGGAATGAGCGAGGCGGGCCGTGCGCCAGCAGGAGTCCGCCTCGGGGGCGTCAGCGCACGACGGAACCACACCACCCATCAGACCTCCAGCTCGCTCATAATAGCCCCGACGAAAAAAACGAACGCTCCTCGCGCGACCGAACAGAGACAGCAGACCCGTATCAGGGATACTCTGATATACATATGCCCAGGCACCCAGCACTCCATGACGCCCCATTGACAAAGACCGCAGACTGTACGCCACGTGGAGCAGGATGGAGCGAGTCTGGTGACGAACGGTGAGCAAACACATCCGAAGAGAGCATAACGTGCTGTCATCAAGGTGGAAGCAAGAGGTGGCGATGTCCTTTCAGAGGGCGGGATAGAGAGAGATGAAGGGAGTAGTCTGTAGGAATAGTGAGGTGTTTGGGTCTTTCTGAAGGGGTTCCACTGTAATATCGGTGAAGTATAGTGGAGGTGGAACGGAAATATACAGAAGGATCCTTGTTGGGGAGTGTACGGGGACTGTACAAGAGAGTCATCTGTAAGATGGGTTCTACTGAAGTGGTCCTGTGATGGTCGGAAGCTTCCAGGGAATCAATTAGGTGGTCTCCAGAAGCGCGAAAATCATCATCATCATCACCATCGCCTTCGTGGCCGTCGTCGAGTGAGTGGCGCGTGTGGCTTCCAGTGTGGTTGTGACTTGGGGGGGCTTCACCGACGACGAGGACGTTGGAAACACGCCTTCCGGATAGTGGGAGCGACCAATCTCATTGCGCTCGCCGCCGCTCGCGTATCATGCTAATCTTGTTAAATGTGAGTCAAAAGATTCTAAATATTCATTCTGTCAAAACATCTTGGTCTGCGGTGGGACCCGCGCCGCCGCCGCCGTTCGCAGCTTTTCGTCGCACACGCGCGTCTCTCCGCCCGCCCCCCTCTCACCTCCGGCCCTCCGCCCCCGCAACGGCTGCCCCCTCTCGTGGCTGAAGAATCGCGTCACCAGCCGCCGGCGGCGTTGTTGTTGTGTTGTTCGCCGTGCGCCGTTCCACACTGCGGCCGCCCCCGATGCGAATCCCGCGTGGTGCGTGTGAGTGCCTTTGCTGCTGCTGCTGCTTGTTCTTGGCGCCCACAGCAGACTTGTTGACGGTTTCGGGTAATTATGGTGGTGCCGCCGCCGATGGCGTCGAGGGAGCTGCCCGTGAGCACCCTGTGAGCAGCACGTGGCCCAGCCAGCCCACGTGCACTCCCGGATTGGGCGCGCTGTACTGTGACTCCTAGTGTGGTCGACGGGGCCGACGCGACGGCGGTGGGCTCCTTCCGGACGGTTGCAGTGCATGTGTGATGGTGAGGAGCAGCAGGTGATGGAAGAAAACTGCACTATGCGGCCGTGCGCCACTGACTTTAGCATCGCGGCGATCATGTCCCGGCATGGTCGGGCTGCAAGGACCAAGTGTCGCGAACCGTCGGATACGTTGTCGCCGTTGGGTGAGTCCTCATTTTGACCCTATGGGTTTCCCCTTTTCTCTCATAAGTAAAACTATGTACACTCAGAATCATCAAAATTACTACAAAATTACTGAAGGGGGTTGTAGAATATTCAAGAAGAAGAATGACAGAGCCTTGTTCCATAGTTATATGGTCAGGAATACCAAGCCTTTTCAAGGTGGTACCTTTAGCATCTCTGATCGTGTTAAAGCTTCAGAAATTAAGTTCAAGCTTCTGGACTGTATAATTTTTGGGCAAATACCTAAGAGCTGAAGAATGAAGATCTTTGAAGTGTCATATCTAAGTTATCCAGCTTACCATCTCGTGGTACCTATAAGTTCTAGAACATCTTAGGGATCTTCTCTGAAGAGATGATAGGAAACCCAAACTATAACAAAAATTACATTCTTTCACTATTCTTGAACAACTTGGATGGTCTCTTCTACCTTTTCTAAGGTGGATCTACCTTACCCTCTGTATTTTTCCCAGATAGAATATCTCCAGGTTTTCAGTACTTTGGAAAACTTTTAAATAGAGAAGTCTTCAGTTCTGAAGAGTAAGACGGAAGACTATTGAAAATTTCTTCCAGTTCAAGTCAACCACGATTCAGGTGGTACCATTTTCATATCTGATAATCTGGAACCTTCAAAAGTTAGGTTCAAGCTTCTGGACTGTATAATTTTTGGTATATTAACTGAGAGTTCATCTCTGAAAATACTTGGAATGTGGTATCTAACGAGTTTTCCATCTTGAGATAACAATAATTTAGGAAATCAAAAAATATCAAAAATTACATTCTTTTAGTAGTAAAAGTCTTCAGTTCTGAAGAGCAAGTCAGACTATTGAAAATCTCTTTCAGTCCAAATCAACCACATTTCAAAAGGTCATTTCAAGGTGGCACCTTTTAAAATCCTGGAAGTCTGAAAGGTCCAGAAATAAGGTTCATATTTTTGGACTTTACAATTGTAGAAGAATCAGTGAAAAGAAAGAGAATGAAGACCGTTGGAGTGACAGTTCTATCTGGCCTACCTTCTTGAAGTACCTTGGAGTTCTAGAACATCTTAGGGATTTTCTAGGAAGAGGTTTTTTGGAAATCCAACGTTATAAGCCTGTCATGGTCAACAAAAGTAATTTCTGATGTTCTGATAACTCATTTATATTATCAGACAGACTAATGAACATTTCTTTTAGTCCAAATCAACCTAAGTTTATAAGGTCCTTAAAAGATGGTACCATTTTCAATTCTGATATTTAGTCTGAAATCTTCAGTAATATTTCTTCAACTCTTTGAAGAGTATCTTGCCTATCCCAAAACAATATTCAAAAACTTAGGGTAACCCAGAAAAACATTCTTGGGCTTGAATGGTCTGTTTTACCAAAACCACCGTATATTCTGGATATTTCCCCCTAATAGAAACCTTCGACTTTACAGTTCTTCAGAAAACTTTTTTGATGTTAAATCCTTCATCTTTGAAGAGCAAATCAGACAGACTATCAATTATTCTTCAGGTCCAAATGTACCACATTTTATAAGGTCATTCCAAAGGAATACCTGTTCCAATCTTGGTAGTCTAAAGGTTACAGAAAGTAAATTCAAGCTTTTAGAGTACATAACTTTGGTAAATTAGATAAGAAAATAAAAATGAAAATTTTTGGAGTGTCATATCTTACCAACTTACTATAGGTTCTATAGGTACCTCAAACCTAGGAGTTCTAGAATATCTTAAAGATCTTCTGGAAAGATGATGATATTTGAAAACATTGAAAAAAGTAGCTGAAGAAAAAATCTTATTCTTGGATGGTCTATTCTACCAAATCAACATTTCTTCCAGAATTTTTCCGAGAAAGAATACCTTCAACTTATCACCTCTTTAGAAAACTTTTTGAATTATGAAAAGCCTGACGATTAAAAACTTCAAATTAACGACATTCTACAAAGAAATAAATTGATAATCTTCCAGAAAGATGATGATTGAAGGTTCTTGATAAATATTTGATAAAAAAAATGGAAGTAACTCCATCGAAAAAATGCTGTTGAAGAATTACGCGCTAAAACTTGTAACAAAATTGATAACCACCAACGGAAAAAAAACAAAATGCATTCTAAAGCGTAGATTTCGCAGCAATTCGCTGATAATTGTTATTAGCTGTAGCAGTGATAGTGACAGCTCCGTAGCAGCCAAAGGGCGGAGCAAGGGGGTACAAAACACTTGCCGTGTTTTTCCAGCAATTATTACGGTATGTTGAGGTCGCAGGGACATTTTGTTTGCCGCCATATTTGCGCATCGCACCGAGTGCAAATATGACTTGAAAGCGCTTCAAAAATATTATTTACAGCCGGCAATTAGCGGAATGCCGTTAAAATAATGACAAAGCTTACGATTGTCGTTCCATCGACGACGATGTCATTTCGCTTGAAGGCCTCCCTGCGCTTCATTAATTTCACTTAGAACAATTCCCTCCATTCGTAACTTTCGTAATTATGCGCATTCAGTCAAAAAGCACACTCCTCCCCCGAAAAAATACCACATGAGTGACCTATTCGATTTGACACTCAATATTCGAATTAGAGACGTCGATGATATCGATGGACAATGGTGATATCGATGCCTAATGCCAAAATTGCATGTTGCCACATGTGACAGTTATTTTAGTTTTTTTTCCGGCCAAATTGTCTCTCATACATAATACACTTTTATCACCAGGAAATTTATGGAAGAGCTGCCGTGTTGGCAACCGCACAATGGCATATGCACGAAATTATTTCAACAACAATGTTTGCGGTCGATTGTAGCCTCGATGGCTGTCATATTTCGATGGTGAGGTAAATGATTCCAATTCGATGAACGATTTCGACGAAAACGCATTAACGGTTTCGAGTGGATTTCGTATCATCGTTTCGTTCATTTCGTTGAATTTATTTGTACCACATCAGCCACCAAAAAACAACCGCCCTCGATGAAGTGGTTCATCGTTTAATTCGATTGTTATTACTCATTGATTATTTGCTACTATCATGCTTATGGTTGTTGCATAATTAATACATGTATTTGGTTGTCATTCCGATTCGTTTTCTAGAATTGTTTTCTGTTTGGATATCATTTCTTGATGGAAATCATTTTCAATATTATCATTATCCTTAAAATGCTAAATAATTGTAGTAAGAAGTACAAGAAATACTAGAGGAAATTTAATTTTTTTAAAATTTCTGATTGCATCAAAGAAAATTGTTATAAAAAATTCATGTTGGCAGAAAAATATTATTATAGATGAATTTGTTATAAAATTATTTGATTTCAGAATCAGAAAATTTTGAATTTCAATTCAAAAAGTTTACATCTCAAAAAATAATATTTCAAAAATTATTTTCTTTTGTAATATGGTAGATTATATTATAGAGTATACTAAAATATTAATTAATAAAAAAAATTAAACATTTCTAAACAAATCAAAACAAAATTAAATTTCAAAAGAAGTTTGATAAAGTTAATTAGTTTTTAAAGTCAGATAAATAACATTTCCGAGTATGTGTAGTAATTAAGTCATACATCATTTGAAAGAGAATTTAATTGACTTTAACTGTTGTTTATTTCATGCATATCAACGAAAAGATTATTAAGTTATAAACAAAAGATTGCAATGTTTCTAAATTAACCAATCCAAAAAGTAAAAGTCATTTATCGATGAAATGACTTATTTCTACAAAGATAACATTGAAAATTTATATGAAACTGATAAAAATATATAATAATATTTATCAAATTTCTTAAAGATTACAACAAATCTTAAAAATTACAATAATTTTTAAAAATTTTATGAAATGAAACAAAAATGATTTCAGTTGAAAATGCCAATAAACATAAAAAACAAAATGCTTCAAAAAAGCATGTAGAAATTTTTGATTTTAGAAATTAATGAATCAAATGAAAGATTATTTATTTATTAAATAGTAGAAAAAATCCTCAGGTCATTGGTTTTTTAATTCGTGAAATATTAATTATTGTTTTGGGTGTTAAGTTAAAATTGGTGATAAAATATTGTCCTGTAAATTCAAAATAAAGGAAATCAAATATTTTTTACTTTTTTTTATTTAAATAATAGATCATTAGAAAGGTAATTTAATGTAGTTTAAGAAGAATGAAAGATCAGAAAAATCGGTCAAAAACTTTTGAAGATATAAGCAAAAATCTAAGATTGTGTTTCGAAAAAAACATAATTCAAAAAACTGATTTAACTCGAACTAATTAAGAGTTCATTACGATTTCCGTTACGCCCTCAATTTCTCTGCCTTTATGCCCTTTCGTCCAAACCTCCCAACCACTTTTTCTACACACGCACATGTTACGTGCGATGTGGCAAGCCCAAATTAAATTTAATAAAAAAAAACAGAGGCAGCGACAAATTTCCATCGAAGGCGCACCAGGCCATCGACATCGCCATCGAAAAGTCGATGGAAGCGAACAAACCCATCACATCCTGACATTTATTCGTATTCCAGGTGGCATCTGTATATTTGTACATTTCGCCTCTAACGAACGAAGCAGGAGTCGAACGCGATGGGGAAAAAGAAGCAAAAAAAATAACAGAAGCGAGTACGATTGCAGCGCCCCCTTTATTGCTAATCCACATACGCGCCATATGCAAACGAACGAGCGCTTCTTGTTTTTTTGGTTTTTTTGGTCGAAGTTGGCGATTGGCAATGCCGATACGGCATCACTGCCTTGATCATCATCACACGCCAAATGCGTTCACTCTAATTCGGCATGAAAATTAAACGCGCCTTTGTTTTGACTCGGTGCGCGTGTTCGAGCTCCTCAGCCGCTTTTCGTTAATAGCCCATTTCGAACAACCCGCACGCTGATTTGGTAAACAAAAGTAGCGCCATTAAGCGCGCTCATTGTTCGGTAATGTTGAATGCGACCGTTTGGTTCGAGGAAATTTTCAAATTTTCAATTGGTACTGTTTTCCCATCAAAATTTTTTTTCTTAAATCAACACAAATTTTTCATCCAAAAATTTATTGATATTATTACCATCTAACACCTCAATTAATAGCTAATAGCTAAATTTGTTGTGATTTTTTAAAATTTTGATCTTCAAACTTGAAAAACAAAAAAATAAGAAATTGCAAAAACTGTAAAACTTAGAAATAGTTCAAAATTTGTCTGACATTTTCCAACCGGATGTTGCATAGCAAACCGGATATATTAGTGTTGTCCATGGTGGGCGATCTTGATAGGGCGTAATTTCAACAAATCATAATCGCAGATCTATTATCATCGCACAAAAGGCACAAAAGGCGCGCGCGCGCTTTTTGGTTTGTTTGTTGTTTGCTTATCCAAGCGGCTGATTGTCGCATGTGGGCAAATTGTACGGAATGGGAATAGAATGGGAGGACAATCAGGATCTTATCAGGAGATAAGAGATCGACATCGAAGTGTAATGATACTGTAAATTACACCCTGGTCGGCTAATGTCCCGTCCAATTACAAAACGTTCGGCGATTATATTTTAATGTCGTTTGTTCATATTATTGGAGCTGACTTCTGGTGACTTTTCTGTGTCCTCAATGCGGACTGAAACATTAATGACCTCCCACGGTTACATCGAGAAATTACCCACAAAAGTTCCAAGTCAATTTTCGTTGAGGGGTTTCTGTCGGTATTAGTAATCTAAAGATTTGTAAGACTGGATCAAAAATGTTGCTTTTGGAGTTGTTGTTGTTCTTCAAATCTTAAGATATTTCCCAGGAAGAAAATTTATTGAAAAATACATTAAATTAAAGAGACTTTAACATGAGTTATTAATTTTTTAAATTTATTAAAAATTATAAGTAGAAAGTCTATTGATTTTCTTATTTTTAGTTCCAGAAGTTTGAAGATGGAAAAATGGATTTTTTGCAAATCAAAGTTTTCAAAAAATGAACCAATTTAAAATAATCTTATTACCTATTAAGTGAGGTGTCAGATATTTACAAAATCAATAAATTATCCGAAAAAAATTAGTTGTTTTTAGAATCTGAATTTGCAACAAATCTTATTTATTTTTGAAGTTGATATTTAAGGATAAAATTCTGAGATTTTCCGAAAAGAAAATTTATTGAAAGTCAGATTAAATTAAAGAGAATTTTATTAGCTTTAAAATGAGTAATTACTTTTATAAATTTATTAAAAATTATGAGCAGAAAGTTGCCATAATTGACAAATCACTTTTCACAAAAAAACTTCTTTCTGATAGTAAAATTCACCCAGTTTTTCGAAATTTACTTTAAAATTTTAAGTATCATTTAAAAGAAGGTTAAACTGTTTATAAAGTTAACAAAATTTTCTTTTGTTATCTGAAAGTTATTAAGGAATATGGCTAAAAATGATTGAGTAAACTAAAACATTTGAATCTACTGCTTATTTTAAATTATCTTTAAGAATGATGATTCTTCAAGAAACGAAAATTTATCAAAATATACCAAATTAAGGAAAATTTCATTGGCTTTAAAATGAGCTATAACTTCTTTAAATTTAATGAAAATTATGAACAGGATCAATCATAATTGAAAACTTAATTTGTAAATATATCAGAATCTAGAGTTTCATTGTTTTGATGATAAAAAACTCCAAATTTTCCAAAATTAACTGTATAATTTTAAACTATAAATTGAAATATTGTTAAATTATTTATAAAATAAACATAATTTCATTTCGTTCCCCAAAAAATACTCAGACTTATGAGTAAAAATGTAAAGCAAAACCAAAACAATTGAATCAACAATTTATTTGAAAAAAATCTTAAAAAATGAAAGTAGGTGTGTCTAAAAATTAATATAAAAATTAGAGAGCAATTAATTAACTTGTCGGAAAACCCATTTTCAGGGGTGTTAATAATCCCAACACCATTTCATTAAAAAAAATCCCATTTCAACTAAATTCTCACCAAGTTTTCACCCAACAATTTCTGGGACTTTAATCAAAGATCGGGAATTATTCCTGAATAATTCATGCATTTATCCACCTAGACATCAAAACTCATGTTATCAACATAATTTCCAACGCGTTGAAGCCCATTACTCACAACACTCACCCTGAAAACACAAAAAAAAAGAAAATTACGAAATTTATTGCGCACTGAAAGAAGCGAAATTAAAATAATTTGAAATTCCTCATTCTGATACTTTATCAACATTCTTACGTCGGGCTCTTTGTGAAGATATCACATTTGAATGGAGGCGGCGGTGGCGATGAAATAGTGTTGATGGTCACGTAATGGGTTCGTGCGGGGGCGGCACACACACTCGATGGTTGTAGTGGTGTTATTTTTTGTAAAAGAAGTTGGTGGACGTTGGTGGAAACGTGGAGAAGTGTAATCATATAAAATTGTGTGTTAGATACGCTTTCCATCCATCCATCCATCTATCCACGGTTTCCTTTGTCGAATGACAAATGCGCGAAAAAAGGGGGCGCGCGCGTCGCTCGCAAACGACTTTATTATAACAACAATCGTTCGTTCGTTCGTTGGCGGCGCTTTTATTTTATTTTAAATGCCACCATACGAATATAAATGTGCATGGTACATGAATTTCACTGTGTGGATTCAGCGTGATCATTGGGAGATTTTTCGTCCTGATAAGAAGAGCGCTCGAATAGAGTCGTAAGATATGTAGATGCGAAATGATTGTGTAAATGTGAAAATGTCGGTGTTACAAGTCGTAAAAATGGTTGAAGTTGTAGTGACAACAAAGTCAAGAAAATTACATCCACCCAAAAAAAAATTGAATTTCATTTTTCCACCATCAAAAAACTTTTTTTTCTGGAACAAATTTGACTTTGAAATCACCTAAAAAAATAAAAAATTGGGGTGGCTAAAAATTTAATGAAATTATGGTTGCTGTGATATTAATTAATTAATTAGTCGGAGTTCACATGACTTACATCTGCAAAACAACTGAACTACAACTGAATTACTGAATTATTACAATTTTAATGAATTCCTCTGTGGACTAATGTTCAATAAAACGAGTTTGGAGTGGAAGTTAAGACATCATTCGCTATAATTTGATGCCTAATGAAGATACAATCGGCTCATATATTTCTCTTAATGTCTGAAACAATAAAAACTATTCTTTCAAAATTTAAAAAGTGCCGCCTTTCGGTTGTTCCCAACCAGACAGAACAAAAAAGCGTTGAATTCCATTAATTAATTAATTAGCGACCAGTTTTAATGATGATTTACTCAGGACATCATGCAATTAAGTTGGAAAAGTCGAGTGAACAAGTGGAAATGATTAATTTGTAAATTTATTGGAATTATTGAAATTTATTATCCTTAAAGAAGGACGGATTTTTTCAGGTTTTATGTCTGAAATTGAATTTATCCTGTTTATAGAGAATTTATTGTAATTTCAAATAGGTGAAGAAAATTTGATTTTGGTTCACTCGTTTAATCTACAGAAAACCACAATCGTCAATGGCTTGAAATGATAATTTTTTATCATTCGTTTTCCTCTTTAAATATTGTCCATATTCTGTTACCAATTTCTAAATAACTGGAAGACCTATGAATATGACTAAGACGTCATTTTGTTGCATATTTAATGTACTTTCAAATGGCGTTAAGGGATTTGCAAAATTCCTATCAGAAATGCTATTGGTTTTGTCGTCAATTTAATTTGACATAGTGATCATAATTACTTATTCCTTTATGTGTTATCTCGAAAGCGGAAGTCCAATTCTAAT
>JARJDZ010001532.1:0-45798 GCA_030264555.1 Aleochara sp. GC000083
TGAATATATTATAAACAATCCCTGAAAATTTGAAAGCATTTGGATCATTCGTTTCGGAGATATTGATGAAAATGTGAAAAGAGAACTGGTTCGTTTCGAATGATCTATGATTCACAGTTGCAGGTGCATTGAATGCATGCATCGAAGAAAGTGCTGAATAATGACGATCGACGCCACTAACGAACACACAATGGAAGAGCAAACATAACAATGGACACTTCAAATAGAATAGAAGCAAACAAAAACAGAATGCGAGGAATGCGGCTAAAGAATAGAAATGATGCAGTAACGAGTAAACAGTTGCAAAGTAAATAACGAACAATGGGATCGGAATGCGAGGAATGCAAACAGCAATTACATTAAATTTGATACATTTTAACTTATTATGTAACAGGTGCATTTTGCACTTTTCAATCTAAAATTCTATAAAAAATGTTTTTCATTATATCTCAAGAACTATGTGACCGATTTTGATGATTAAAATACCATTTTAAAGAGCATGATTTAAGCTTTTACTTAAACACTCTGTTTTTGCTTGTTAATTATAAAAACAAATTGTATTTCGTATAAACACCCCTGTTGACGTTTTTCAGTTTTCACTTCTATCGTGTGATCTTAAGCACAGTTTAAGATCAAAAATGATTTCATAAACATAGAATAAACCCATTGATTTTTGATTGGAAAGAGGAATATGTATTTGGAATTGTTTTTGATTAAAATTTTCAAATATAAAATTTCTGAAAAAATTTTTAATTTGTTCTTAGTTGCTAATTATTCATTACTAATTTATAAACCATTAATAGTTACTCAAAAATATTGATCATTTTTTAATATGAAACTACATTTCAAAGAAGTGATTTTATTATCACCAATTGAGGAAACTCTGAAAGAATAAACTAAACAACGAAATAATGTGGAAAATTGCAGACCACAAGAAGCAATAAAATAAATCCAACTGGACGACATTCACACGTGCAATGTGGTCAATGGCGGTCACTTTCACTCCTTTTTCCAGCAAGTGGTTGTCAACTTGTCAAGGGTTGAAAATAATAGCGAAAGTTAACCGGGATAGAATTTCCCATAGACCCATAGACAACCCCGCATACACGTGTAGTTATCACCGAAAAGTTGTTCATGAAAGGGAGAAACAAAAAGTGTAATACAAGAGTCACCAAAACCTCGAAAAAAAAGAAACAAATACAAAGAAAATGATTTTCCATTCCAATGATAAGAAATTTCCTCCTTCTTCTAGAAGTTTCTAGAATATTCTAGAAATTCACAATCTTCTACTTGGAATAAAAAATGTTAAATATTAAATTGGATTTATATTTTGTAGAATATAAAAAAAGTTTGAGAAAAAAGAATTGTTAAAACTTCTTGAGGAACGCTTTCGAAGGGTTGCACCACTTTCAGCCCATTCTTGAGTACCAACCCATGGAAGAAAGAGGTCGAAGCACTTGAACGACGAACCCGAAGGACTCGAAGAACTACTTTCCCTAACAATCCCGAAACGCACATTTCTATACTCGAAAACGACTCAAATTACAATCCGATCATTTTTCATTTTTCAATTTTTCATTTCTTCAATTCTTCCAAGGTCATAATATTTCAAAACCACTTTTTGAAATTTAAACCCTCCAAAAAAATTACACATAAAACATCATAAATAATTACGTAATCGATATATTTCCAGAATTATTACAATTTTCTTTTTCTTCTTGTAAAAATTTGTAGTTAATTTCTGCACTCGAAGAAGAAGAAAAAAACGCAATAAAAGAATATTGTTCGTGTTTGCAATAAAATAATGATGTGCACATGTCGATTGCGCAGAAAATGGCGCATTTTCCTCGTTCACCTTCTGCGATTTTCCAAGGCTTCTTCCTCCCCCAAAAACTGAAGGAATGATATCGAAGCAACGAAGTGCTTCTTCCTCTTCTTTTTCTACATGGTGCAAACGATTTTGATGTCGCTCGTTTCGACCGAAAGGAACAACAACAACAACAAAAAATAGATGTGAGAGAAAGCATCCGAAGAATCGTGCGAGTGGTAACAACTCAGAAGAAATGTCGTGATGTCTTCAAATTCGCTCGCACATTCAGAACTGACGAAGATACGTGTTGCATACGACTTGGATGTCCTATAATAAAGCTGAAAATAGCGAAATGGCATGTCTTTATGGATGCTATCAGGAAGAAACCCAGTTTCCAGAAGACAAAAGAAGATTTTGCAAAAAAGAAAATTTCAAGCATCAAAAACATATTTTTTTTAAATTTTTTCGTTACATTTTGTTTTTCAAAAGTATTGACCAATTAATACTCCAATATCAACATTATCATTTTCTTGTAAGACCCAAAAATTTTTAAATAATCATGTAGATAGAAGAAAAATTGCAAAATCTGAAAATTTGTGAATAATATCATCGAAAATTTAAATTTTTATTTGGAAATCATTTTGACAATTGATTGATAAAACGAAATCAGAAATGATGAGCCAATATTTAAAATTTGCAATTTTTTGGCACATGCCTTTCTTCATTCATTTCTTCCTCATCTTCCTCATCTTCTTTTTCGTTATTTTTTCTTCTTCTTCTTCTTTGCCTTCTGGTCGTTGTTGTCATATGATGGTTGTGGATGCGTGCCATAAGCTCGTGCTTGTGTGTATTTTTAAGCTTTTTTTGGCCCGCCTCTATTGAAGCCGCGTGTGCCGCACACATTTTGGCCTTCTTTTCGCGACGCACAATCATAATAAAACCTCTTTTCGCTTCTTTTGTTGTTGCCTCAACGGGTACGCACGCACCATCAGCCACGGATGAAATTTCTACCTCTTCAGCATCCTCAGCATCAGTGTCATATGTTGCCGAAATCAGGTCATTTGGTTATGCCTGCAAAAGATATCCAAGATTTTTTTATTCGTTTTCCAAGATGAGTTAAAATTCAAATGAGAAAATCGCGAAAGTTTAGAATTTGCTGATTGATTGAAAGTTTCTTTGGTAGGACTTTTGACATTGTAAATAGTAAATTTAATCAGTAACAATTTTTCGCAAACATAAATCTCGTAGATTTCAAATTCTGGAAGATATAGACAAAAAACTGGAAGCAATTTCAAGAAATATAATTTAATTTTTCTCGAAGTTCAATTTTTTTGCTGTTGTAACAACTAAAACACTTGACTGATTGAAATAGTTTAAAAAGTAAAATTTTGTATATTAATTCACCTTTCTACAGTTAACAATTATCATAGAAAAGTTTATGGAAAAATTTAAAAAAATCGAAAAGGATCAAATTGTTTTTTCAGGTTGTAAATTCTCTTCCTTATTTTTTTTCTATTTTTTTAATCTTCAAAGTTCTAATTATCTCTTCAGGACTTGATACAAAAAATAGCCCAGAAATATTTCAATTATGAATATGCCAATTTCAAAAAATAATGAGGAACATAAGTTTATACATTTTTGATAATAAAATCTATGTTTAAAATGTCATGTTTTTGATTAGTGATTTTTACAGGTCAGAAGTTAAAAAATGAAAATTTTCAGCTTTTTTCTTTTTGTTTAAGATATAACTCAATATTTCAAAATTATTTTCTGGAAATTCTCAAAATTTCAAGATGTTAATTTCCTCTATAAATTTTTAAACAGTTTTCTTGATGGTTCATAATTTCATTCAATAATTTGAATCGAAAGAAAATATTGGAAGAATATTCAGAAGTTTTCTGAAATAGTAAATTTAACCGACATCGTAAACATTAATCTTGTACTTTTAAAATTTCAAAAGATATGGACGAAAATCTTTAAGCAATAAGAAATATAACTTAACTTTTTTCAAATTTTCAATTTTTGATCTTGTAGTAATCAAAATTCTAAACTGATTAAATTAGTTTAAAAAGTCAATTTTAACAAATAATTCAAAAATATTTCAAGTAACGAACAAACTAGTTGCAAAAAATTACAAAGAAAAACTTTGCTTCAGTTTTTGAATTTGATTTTAACAAATCAAAAGTACAAAAAGAAGATTTTTTGTTCTTTCCCTTTCTAAAAGATAAAACTCAATATTTGTAAATTATTTTCAAGAAATTTTCAAAAATTTAACATGTTATTTTTCTCCTCAAGAAATTCAATATTTTTCTTGGTGATAAATTTCATCAAATAATTTCATACAATTTTATGCAATAATTAGAAGGATATTTGAAAGGATTTGGAACTTTGGAAGGATTTTCAAACTTTTCAATAAAATTTTCAAAGAAATCTTTGAGATCAATTAATAAAATAGTATATTATTGACATATAATGGTACATTTCATTTGTTTTTTGGCATTTTCCATCCACATAGATTTCGGTATCATTTAGAAATAATTTCACCTCAACCAAACCCATAATAATAATAATAAAACATAATAAGATTGCATATTTCTCATCGGTATCATCGACATCACCATAAGATATCAATTTCATTACGCAACGCAATGTAAGCCAATTAACACCCAAGGTACGTAATATAATCCCATTTTCGGGGCTGATGACCAAAACTGGTCACACTCAATCCGAAGAAACCCATCAAAACTGGATCACGAATAATTCGTGAAAACATATTTAATTACCAATCCAACTTACTTTCTTCGTATACGTTATTTTTTTTTTCTTTTTTGGGGGGAGAATTACGAAACCGTTTTCCGGTTTCTTCGTTGGAAACACACAACAACCATAGATCCAATTAATGGGTTTATTCGTGGGTTTTCTTGTATTGATCAAAACACAATCAAACAATGAAATTCTGAGGTCATCGTATACTTTGTTTGAACATTTCTGGGCGACATTGATTTTACGATATTCAAGAGTGAAAGTGATCTCTTACAGTACGATTCAATTAATCGATCGATCCATCGATCGATCGATACAAATTAGACATCAAAAGTTCGGTTTCATTTTGTACTTTTAAGGTGAATCGTTTGAGGTAGAATTGATTACGTTTACGTTGGACATCGAAATACATTTACAATCCAATTAATTCGTTCGTTAGACATGAATTTTCACAGGGTTGTTCGGACATTTTCTAGAACATTCGAGAGAATTTGCGTACATTTTTTCGTGTATGTGTGTGGATGATTGAGTGAGTGTACAATAATGGAATTTTAATTTATCTTAAAAATTGATTAATTACGATCAACATTAACACTTAACACTTAATACTCGCGTAAAGAACACTTCTTCTTGGGGTTTCATCATCGGAGGATGTCTCTATGTACCGTACATCAATGAGTTGGTGATAACAGAACCTGGAACCCGGAAACCCGGAAGAGAACGTCTTTAAAGTTAAAAATCAGTCTTGAAAGTCGTACAATTCATTTGTTTATTGTTACGGTTTATTGATAGGTTAGAGAGAGGTAGATTTTTGTACTTTTATCATCATCAAATTTCAAAATATCAAATTATAATTAAAAATAAAAAAAATTTAAAAAAAAGAAAAAATTAGAAAAAATTTAAATGAAAAATTAAACGATAAAATAAATAAAAATAAACTTTATTTATACCATTTTGACACTATATACAAATATAATTTATTTCCAAACGTGTGGTAACCCTGTTTTTTGATCATTCGTCTTCATTTTTTGTTGTTAATTTGGCATATTTACTATGTGATAGGAACATAAGATAACAT
Organism: Aleochara sp. GC000083; assembly: GCA_030264555.1. Classification (NCBI taxonomy): domain Eukaryota; kingdom Metazoa; phylum Arthropoda; class Insecta; order Coleoptera; family Staphylinidae; genus Aleochara; species Aleochara sp. GC000083. Next base: position 5,652 of record JARJDZ010001532.1, read on the forward strand.
AAAATTATAACGACGTCTTAACTAGGAAATAATAATAATAATAATAAACCGATAACAACCGAACAAAATAATGGCACAAATATTCCATCTTCGAGCATCCATTTTGGCTGCGATAACAATTCTTCAAGATGCACTCATTTTCAGAAATGTCTTCAATCAGCTAATTGCATAGAAAAATACCAAGCTTCAAGTGCTTCCTGCAAGAGCTCCAAAAGACCTCCCCAATGATCGATTCTAGATCATCGCGGATCGAGAAATATATATATAAATTTTTCCATCTTGTCTATGTACAACTATCTTAATTTACACATAAATTACAGCTTACAGTGAAGTACATCAACACGTGTAAAAATGTTCCCGTAGAGTTTCGCATTTTTGTAGGTTACGATATTTTTTTTAATTGTTTATAGAAATAGAGTGGATTGAATGGAGTCGCATGCACGATCTAAAGTGGTTTTTCTTCCCGGAAAATATCCAATTTCTTCGCCTAAATTATTTACATTTAATATACAATGTGTTTTGTTTTTTTTTTTGGGTGGTGGTGATTTTGAATGAGAAATGACTGAAAATGGAATGTCTTCGGAAAAAACCGTTGAGTGTGATCCATTGAATGGAACTCGTTTGGTTGGATGATATCAAGGGGTGGTTATCCTTATCAATTTCAACCCGTTTTTTGATGGTTGCATACGTGTAAAAAGCAACCTGTTTGAATATGATATTTTCAGTTGTTTGTTGTTGGAAAAGTTGACTTTAAGGGTTTTTTTTGCATAGATCAACTGACATTTTCAAATGGTGATCATTTTTTCTGTTAAGGTTCTGGCAAAAAATTACTTTTGAAAAATTACAATTTTCAAATTTCCGTTTTATCTTCTTGAATTTAAAGTTTTTCTGGCAGAATTTTGAAATTAATGTCTCACAATTAGGAAAAATAATTTTTGAAACGTTGCAAACTTTTCATGAAATCCAATTTTTAATTTTCTGGTTGTTTTAGGTTATGACTTGCAAAATTCCAAAAACCCGTTTTCCCAACAAAAAACGAATCAGACCAATAGAATAACGGGCCATTTCCGATTGAGGGTGCTTTTTTCTGAAGACCCAAACGAAAAAAAAATGTAACGCTAACCCACTGCACTTATTTTTCGATGATTTCTTCAAGAAAACACCCGTTCCTCAATGGTTTGTGTTCGCAATCTGTCGATTTTCCCGAAAGATGCAATTCAGTCCGCCAAAATATCAGCTTACAAACCATCTGCACCGTTAGAAAACACAATTTTGCTCAATCGATAAAAAAAACGAGGTTATAAATCGATTAATAACGGGTTTTCTACTTTTTCAAGATGTTTTCTTGAAGACCTCAATGAAAAAAATTGATTCATCGATTTTTCCAGTATAGATCTATGCAATAAACAGCTTAAATTCAAATTTGAATTGAAATTTTCCAATTTACAATATTTAAAAAAAAATACATACAGTGTGTTCAGTGGATTTAGTTCCCCTTGATATTTTTGAGCCGTAGTTAAATCTTGGAAAATTTTAACTAATTAATTACCGTTACCCCCAGCAATTTAATCATTGACGATGGGGATAATTCACCGGTGGGATATCATCCAGAAAAATGGGCGAAATCTTCCCATTTTGAAACTAATGCATTAATTGCGTGTAAAATATCTCTATTCAAAATTTAAATATATAAATGTATATATTATCTATAAATGTACGTGTGTGTGGGTGTGTGTGATGTATGTGTAAATCTAATAGACATGTGTATGAGACTACTAATTATATTATACCAATGAGGAACTTGTATACCTGACTGTACACGCTCGGTACAATGCGAGAGAGATAGAGAGTGAGAAAACAAATGGGACAAACCCGTGAAGTCTGCCCGGCTTAATGACAACGAGAGAGAGATAGAAGATGTGATGAGCGCGAAGCGGGACACTCAACTGTCAATTCCTTCCATCCTGGTAACTTTCCACGCCATCCATCTGAAGACTTTTTGGTAACATCGATGCGAGTGGAATGGGTGACATCATCATCGTAGGAATCCATCAACTTTGGTAACGAACGTTCAACTAGTATGTACACTCCTGCAGACTGAAGACATCCTTCTACGAGACGGGTTCCGCCTTGACGGGAAATATCGTATGGGTGGAACCATCGAAGTCTTCTGCATGGTCCGAATCCTCCCGACTGCTCGGCGACATGGGACTACCACCTCCACTGGAATGGGAGTGCATCCCGGTACTCATGCTCAAATCCTCGGGTTCAGTCTGCTCCGGAAGACCATGAACCATGGCTGGATGGTAGACTAGAGGAGGTGGCGGAGGTGCTGCATGGGTGTCGACATGAACAGGCGTCATCAACCGTTTCGTTACGGGACTCACAGGTGATAGAACCTCCAAGGTCCTTGGGTCCTCAGGTTCCGACTCGGGGGTCTTCATCCCGCATTTATGGTGTAGTAAATGGTGTCGTCTTCGGAAGCGACTCTGACATCGCTCGCAAGCAAAAGGCTTCTCGTTCGTGTGTATCAGGACATGGGCCTTCAACTGGTTCGAATCGGAGAACTTCGCCTGACAGAACTCGCACGCATAGGGTCGCTCCCCAGTGTGGACCCGAAGATGTCTGCGAAGATTCGCCACCTGGACGAATTGCCGGTCACAATGCTCACAGTGATACGGACGTTCCCCAGTGTGCAACCGCATGTGGGTCTTCAGATGATGGTCGCGGGTGAACCGCTTGTGGCATTGCGGACACTCGAAGGGTTTCTCCCCGGTGTGGGTGCGCTCGTGGTTCTGGAGGACGTGCTTGTAGCCGAAGCTGCGGTTGCACACTCCGCAGGTGAATTGTTTGTCGCGGCTGGTGGTGGAGTCTTTGGTGAGGCTGCCCGCTTCCGACGGAGGGCTGGAGCTCGACGTGGGTGATGGCGAGGAGATCGGGACTTCGTCGATCAGGACCAAGGTTTGTGGGTTGTTGTTGTTGTTTGTGGTTGTGGTGAGGTGTTGGGTGCGTTTCGTCTTGCGTTTGGCGTGCTTGTCGGTGCTGCTGGAGGTGACGATGTTGTTGTTGTTGTTGGCGCGGCGGGTCTTCAGCGCGGGGGAGAGCTGCTCGTTGGAGGTGGGCGGTGAGGGTGGCGAGTTGGCCGACCAGGCGTTGAAGAGGCCCGGGTGGAAGAAGGCGGCTGGGTTTGGGGGGATGCCGAGCCCGCTGGCGGCGAGCATTTGGGACGCCATCAGCAGTTGGGACGGAGTGAACATCGTCGTGTTGGCGAAGCTCGGGAAGGACATTGATGTCAGCGGGCTCATCAGCGATGAGGGTTCTTCTTCCGATGGCATTTCACGGCCGAGCAGATCTGGAAGAAGCAGAAACACAAACTTTTATTTTGGTTTTGTTTATTTTTTGCGGGGGGATCAACAATTTTGAGCTTTATTAGTATTCATATGAGATGTTTTAGTAGCGACCTCTAGTGAATCTAGTGGCGCTTTGAGTTCCGAGAGGTCGTTGCTAAAGCGTCTCATGTTAATGTTATTGAATATGCGTATATCAAGGGGTTCAGATTGGATTTTTCTGGTCTTAGAGGTGTTTTGTTGTGAATTACAGAAAGAGGTACAATTCTGAACAATTGACATTGTGAGTTACATTCCTATCTTAAAACTATTTCAATTGGGCCCATGAAGTTTCAATTAGATACTAGTTAAATATGGGTTATCACTCCAGGGCATAAGGTCCAAAGAAAGGTCCAAGAATGGTTTCAACTGTTTGAAACCATTCTTCAGAAGCCTTTTCATGCAATTTTTTACAGGAAAGATTTGTAACTTCAAAAGTACTTTTTTAGAGCCCTAGGCCTTTGGGTCTCAAGATTTCTTAGAAAATCTTCAACAAATATATTTACTCTATCGGATCTATCAGGTTTTTGCTCATTTACTGAAAGGTGTATTGACAATTCATAGATTGACATTTGGAGATCAATTTTTTTGCAATATATTTCTAATCTTTTTTGGGGCAATTTACAGAAACATTTATTATTAATTAGAAATCAAGACCTTGGAATTCTTCTTAGTCCTGAAAGGTCCAGATTTTCTTTCCAAATTGATGTAAATTTTACTAGGAATCAAGACCTTAGAATCTTTTCCTTTCAAATTGATGTAAAGTTTATTAGAAATCAATACCTCAAAGTTCAGATTTTCCTTCGAAATTGCTGAAAATTTGACCAGAAATTATGACCTTAGAATCTTTGTCCTGAAAGGTCCAGATTTTACTTTCAACTTGATGGAAATGTGATGTATTTGCATGTATTTTAGAACCTTTTCAAAAACATTTTGACTTAGAGTTTCTAAAACATTTTCAAAAATCATATTCCAATGGTTCTAAAAGGTTCAAATTCAATTTTCCTTCAAAAATTGTTCCAAATTTGATGCCTTGGCATTTGAAAACTCTTTTAGAATAAATTCCTTCAAGCATCTCATTAAATCTTTATCGAAAATTAATTCTAGAACCCAGAAATCTTCATATTTCTGACTTTTCTTATTTTCTTTCTACCAATAAATTTTGAATTGAAAAATTTTTCATTTTTCGGTTTCAGAGTCATGGTTAGTAAATAGACCCACTTCTTGAACCTAAGATCTTAAAATTTCCTGGTTCCAAATTCTCAAAATTTGGAATAACTCTATTTCAAACTTCCCAATAAATTTCTTCTTTGGTAGTTCCAAAAAACTTCAATTTTCCGGTAATTAAACCCAAAACTACCCCATTTTGTTTTTTTGGGACGCCATTTTGTCAAAAATTAACCCCCCAACAAAATTTCCACTTTTCCACTTCTGGACCAGTACCCAACCAGATAATTTATATCAACCCTCTTAAGAAACAAGATATTTTCGCTTACAAACACGCAATTTCCACGTAAGATCCGTTTTTCCGGAGATATTTCATTTTCCGGCGCAAAATAAAATTCTAATATCGCGTTTAATGAAGAAGAGCATTTCAATGCGAGACGTTCTTTCGCCTTTGACGACGCTTAGAGAATCAAAGGAAAGCATCGCAGTGGGGGTGGAAGGGATGCGGGAGGCTTTTCCGAGATAATGGGAGGAAAACATGCCGCCACCGTCTCCACTGCCGCCTCCGCCACCGCCACCGAACGGATGGACGGATGTTTCGTTGGACTCGGGCGCGGAACGAGATAACGCAAGGGGTTGTTGCCACCGATGCTGCCGCCGGCCACCACCGCCACAACCACCCCCGCTGCCACCGCCGCCAGCACTGCCGCCTCCATTGCCGCCGCCATCATCAGCGCGTCGGCGCGCGTGTTCGCCACCCCTTTGACAACACGCGCGTTATCCTTTCATTCCGCCGTCGCTACCGTTACGCTACCACCGCCGCCGCCACCACCACCGGTTCAATCAACGACCACCACCGCCACCAATCATGCCATACTGTGTCTCAAGAGGCGGTAAAATGTGGTCATTTTATGTAAAATCACGGAGAATTAAATCCGGAAGAAATAAAACCGGAAAAGCCAAACCGGAAGTTCAAAAAATGTATAATTTATTAAGAATTGCTATTGAGATCATTTCTGACTGACTTTGACAATCCGGAAAACCGGAAATACAATTTCGGAAACCCGGAAGTCCCCAAAATTAATACCCCCTCGACTCGTATTCTTCCCAAATCAAAAGTTATAATATTTTACCATGAAAATTATCACGGAGGACTAATGGGAATGTCACTTCCGGTTTGTCTGAAATTGATATTTTCAGTCGCTAAGACGCGAAGCGAAAAAATAAAACATCGATTGGCGAAGAAACGACTCGTGCGTTTTTCCTCTCTAACTCCTTCCCCTCCAGCGCTCATCTTCCGCTGCCGCCCCCGAATCCCGCCGCTCCCGTTTTCCGCTTTCCCGGCGCATATTTGAGTAGGCGTACGTTTGGGAAGGGCGTCGGAACTCGTTAGGCGTTAAGCTGCGCTAATTATCTACGCAGCGAGCGGCGCAGAAACGCGCGAATTGCCGGCGGTGGAGGCGAGAGTGGGGGGTTGGAAAATCGGGAAAGCATGGCGCTTGGAAAACCACCCCCGTTGAGAGTTTTCCTCAACAACTCCTTCTCTTCTTCTAACGATCCGCTAAAAATTCGTTAAAATTCGTCCAAATTCGTACAAATTGATTAGAAAAAAATGTCAATGTCAACAAAAAGAAAAACTAACACAGATAAATAAAACACAGATGATAAAATGAGAGAAATAAAAATCGAAGGGTGCATTGAAATTGGGGGATGAATCCTGTTGTGTTACCTTGGAAACGGTGAATCTTGGGAAGGATCATCACAAAATTTGAGGTGAAATGTCATTTTTAGTGAAATAAATTAAAGCAATTACGTGTGTAATTAATAAACGTGTGAATGGTGGACTAATTAAAAAGTGAACGCTCTAATTACACGCACGTGGGTTGGATAATTACCGAAACAAAAACGTAGTGAGAGTGATAATGATGGGGAAATTTGATGATTTGTTTGAAAACATTCACTTCAACAAATTTTTGGCCGAAAATTTCAAAAAAATGCTCGTACCTCGTTTCGGTGTGGCTTCCTGCAGGAGCGGCATGGTCGTGGACACCATCAACAATGTTAACAACAAATTCGGAACAGCACTCCACGAATTTTTCTCCGAGATGGCACATACGAGCACTGGATACACAACCAACAACAAGTAAGTGACAACAATTGCGAATTGGATGTCGTCTCGATGATTTTCTGGAAACACAGAGTCCTTTTTTGGGGCACGCACTCTTTCGTTGGTGATGATGGTTTGTTGATAAGCGCGCGTTCGTTTTGTCGTGGGCTCTCCTCACGAAGCGTGTGCGACACTCACGAGAAGCGAGAGCTTACTGAATGCAAAAAGCTCACGCACGCACGACGGAACTTAACCTAGGGCAACGCGGCACGCAACACGCATTACACATTCACTCACACACACACACACGGACGAGGAGAATGGGTCCAACGTGGGTCCAATACAAGCGCGTGCGCGCTCGTTGGATTCAGAATGGTTGCCCCGAAAAGCGGTCCCCCCACCACTAGTAGCAGAAGCTTTCCTTCTCGGTCGGACGAGAGAGAGATGGGGCGAGAGGTTTGAAGGGCGCGCAAATTTTCCCGGCCGGACGCACGCACACGCGGGGAGGAGGGCAAGGACAAGGAAGGAAAGTGCGATGCTCGGGCGAGAGATGGGCATTTTCGCGAGGTTTATGCGCAACAGAGGGCTGTTGCTGTTGCCGGTGGTGGAACCGGTGGAGGTGGTGGAGGATGTTGTAAATGTATAGGGTTTCGGTTCTGGAAGTAGAGATGATGATTTTGTACAAGGGAGTAAGTGGGACCATCTATATCTACTACAGGTGTTTTTGGGACTTCCGGACTTGTTGTTTTTGGTGACCAGTGGAGTTTATTCCTGTAGAAGGTTCCAGAGGGTTTTGGTTGAAACAAGTGGAGGACAAATGGGTCCTAGACAGGAAATAAAGGTCTGGGATCTTCAGGTTCCAGAATTTTAGTGGTAAAATGTTCAAAAACTGTAAAAATTTAATGGATTCCGTCCCAAAGTTTGAGTTATGAGATGTTATCTCTCCAGAGAGTGGTTGGACCATGATCACCTATGGTCATCCTTATCTTGTACCGCCTTTTTGGGACTTCCGGAATTCTTGTATTTGGTAACCATTGTAGTATGTTTTCTGTAATATGTTCCAGATGTTTTTGTTGTAAACAAGTGAAGGAAATATGGATCCTAGAATGGATTTTATGGTTCAGAACCATCCGGTTCTAAAATTTCAGTGGGGCAATGATCAAAAAGTGCAAGCAATTGAAGGGTTACGTTCCAGATCTAGAGTTTTGAGGTGTTTCCTCCTAAAGTGACAAGTTGGACCATGATTATCATCTTCGGTCATCCATTTCTGGATCCTTAAGTTTTTGGAACTACTGAGGTTTTTGTTGGAAACAAATAAATCTTCAGATTTTCAAATTTCAGTGGGATAATGTTCAAAAATGCAAGAAATTGATGGGTTACGCCCCAGATTTGGAATTAGACAGGTTGGACCATGGTCCTACATGGTTATAAGTTTTGGACTACTATTTTTTTTGGATTTCTTTGACTTTTTGTTCTTGAACAGAAATTTGTTCTCTGGAGTTCTAAAAAGAAATTCCAGATGTTTTTGTTTAATCAAGTCCTTCCTTACGAGTAAAATCTTGGGCTTCTTATTAGTCAGCATGGTCCTTGAGCAGAAATTCTGGGCCTTAGATCCTTGAACCCTTGGATTCTAAGATCATCAGATTTCAAAACAGAAACTATAATTGAAGAAATTTATGTCTCATGTTTTGATTTCATATCACCAAAAATGAAGGCTTGTCTATATTAGCGGATTGGACTAATAGCAACCATGGTCATAGCTTATGGGCCCATCATTTTTTTGGGGATTCCTGGAACCTTTGAATTTTCAATTTACGAACCCTGGAATTCCAATGGAATCCCAGAAAGGAGTTCCAAATGTTTCTGTCCAAACAAGTGACTCGTTATAAATAAATATGGACCTTGACAATATTCAAAGTGGTCCTGGACCATAAATAATGGTCTTAGACCAACACTCTCAATATTTCAATGAAAAATCTTCAAAAATAACATGAAATTAATTCTTATAGGAGATAATTTATAGATTTATATAATGATCCCAACTTGGACCATCGTCCATCAATGGTTCCAGTATCTTGAAGACTATTTTTTGGAACTTGGTAACTTTGCAGACCCTATTTTTTGTAGAAAACAATTGACAGTGAACAAAATAATGAACCTTGTCCCAATTTTTTAGGATCCTTGACCAGAAATGATGTACTTTTGAGTAACCCTTTTTGGACCATCAACATAACTATCATTTCTGGGTATTACCTGCAGAGGACGCAACCTTTTTTCAAAAACTTCAAACTTCAAAATTTTACTTTCAAACGGAAACCTGTCGGCAAATTTCACTTTCATTTAACAATAGATTGCGAACTGTAGAAAATTGCAGGTACCACGTCCAAAACCGTAAATATTCTTGGTCCAATATGGATATAAAAGTGAAAAATTTGCATGCAACCTCGATGCTCGCATACCCTTTAGGACCCATCGCAACAAAGATGGGTTTGTCTTCACCGACATAATCCAATTTCAATGCGGGTGTCTGGAGTGAATGCTCGCAAAACCGAAACGAAATTGCAAGCAAAGGGTGCAATTAGACCCCAATCGTCGGGTCTCACTAGGTCCGAAACCTCTTTCACGGATGGGTCATAAAAGAAAAGTTTAGTGAGGCCGAGACACAATTTAGCGCTAAAGAGGACCAAAATGGTCGGACCACTGTACATCAACCATCGACCACCCATTAGGTTATCGATAACCATCAAAACAATAACCCTAAAATTTTTGACGTTTTTACTTATTATACCCTTTTTACAATTCTCTGCATTTTTCGGAAAACCCCTTGCAAAAATTTTGAGATTAGAAAATATGAAAATTCATTGCAGAAATTACCAGCGAAATTTATGTCAATAGATGGCGCTTGAAGATCACTCGTTGTCACAATTTGTATCCATTCATTTCCGGGCAAATTGTCATTTGATTATCTTGGCTGAGCATGTATGTAGTTTGCAAGGTAGATATTAATCTTTTGTCCGTTTTTTCGCCCGCTCGGTCGTGTTAAGTGAGTGTGCATTCATTTTTCGGTTTGTGGACACTCGAAAACCCCGCATTGAATGACTCGGGAGTGGGACTCCCGTCGATTCAACCGGGAGGAGACGACAATGCGCAAAAAATAAGCAAGAAGTGATGCCCGGCAGAAAAGCCAAATGCAACAAAACAAGCCCTCGATTAATCGACCAAACTGTGAGGGCTCAATGTTCGGGATCAATGCGAATTTGTCGACGATTTCAAGCAAGAGCGTCAAAGGCAATCAGAAACGTTCATTCGCACTCGTCGTTATAGAAAATTTGATCGGACCCTTTTCCAAGTTTTTTTTTTGGCAATTTTTAGTATTTTCGTATGTGGTAGATGAGGAATATGTATCAAAGGTTTTTTTTGTGGGGGTTTGAGTTGTTACGCCCCTGGTTTTTATGTTGTTACACTGGGTTTTGTTGTTATTTAAAATTTTATCATTTTTTGTATTGAGATTTTATGATAAGAGATGATTTTTGTATAGATTTCAATATCAGAAAATACATACATCAAAATTAACATTAGAAATATTTGTGTATTTTGAAGATAGGAAAAGATTATGACAAAATTGTCAAATTTGATTATTTATGACGCAAATTAAAGATAATTTATCTATCTTTAAGTTTCTTCAAAGAAACTTTTAAAATTCCTTTCCATTTTTGAATAAATAAAATTTAATTACAGTGATTTCAACGGAAACTGGAAAAATCACACTGTAAATTTTAACAACTAAAATAATTAATTTGCAATCAATTAAAACGAATTATTTTCAAGTAATTTAAAAGGGAATTTAATGTAGAATAGCATTATACTATTTAATTTTCAAAAATATAATCAGGTCCTTTAGTAATTTTGATTTGAAAAATATTTGTCACCTAAGAGTAAGTAAGTAGGATTTTCAAAAATATTTGTGTAATTTGAACCTAAAGAAAAACTATTAGAAAGTTGATAAATTTTATTGTTTATGAACCAAATTAAAGATAATTTATCAATCTTTAAATTTCTTCAAAGAAACTTTCAAAATTCCTCCCCGTTTTTGAATAATTAAAAGACAAGTAAAGTAGTGATTTCAACTTTGAAAAAATCAGACTGCAATGTTTTGCAATTAAAATAGTTGTTTTGCAATCAATCAAAACGAATTATTTTCAAGTCACTTAAAAGAGAATTTAATGTAGAATAACATCATGCTATTTGATTTTTAAAAAAATTATCACGTCTTTTAGTAATTTTGATTTGAAAAATATTTGTCACCTTGAAATAAAGTAAGATTAAGAAAAATATTTGTCTAATTTAAACTTACGACAAAAACTATTAGAAAATTAGTAATTTTTATTGTTTATAAAGTATATTAAAGATAATTTGTTTATCTTTATATTTCTTCACAGAAACTTTTAAAATTCCTTTCCGTTTTTGAGTAATTAAATATTAAGTAAAATACTAACTTCAAATTTGGAAAAATACAATGCATCTTTCAGAAATTAAAATACATCATTTGCAAACATTCAATAAAAATTAAATTCGAAACATTCAAAGGGAATTTAACGTACAATATAATAATTTTAATTAATTTTTGCAATTATTTATACTTTTTGCACAAATTGCAATAACATAAAACCCACGCTCAATTCAACCAAAAAATTCCTCCCGGAGCTAATTAAATTTCATAACTTTTAATGACTTTTCGAGTACCTCCATCGGCAATTTTCCGATGGGTTACAAATCGCGCAAATCGAAAAAGTGGAAAAGTCGTCTCTGAATGAGATTGACACGAAATGCGACGATGCTGGACATGGCAGGGCCTTTTCATTCGTTTCTCGTTTTTCGCCATTCCAGTTTTTTTTTCTTCTTTCGGCTTCATTTCTGCTTTCTTCTTATTTCGGGGACGATTTCATCGAGCGTTTTGGACGTTTCGTTGCGCGCGAGATTGGAAAAGAAAAACATCATATTGACTTCCGTAAATGGGCTCATACCGAAAACATGTATTCAATCCACGAAAATGACACAAAGACGCGCGCTTTTCAATCGCAGTCCGAAATTGATTTAATCCATGGTGCAAGCAAAAAGTTAAATCATTTCGATTCAAGCATACAACAAAATTACATTTAGTATATAAAACAAGCAGATGAACGAAAAACCTGCTTTCTCATATTTAGCTATAATTTTATTATGCAAAATAGGTTTAATTTTTGTAATTTTTGTAATTAGTGCTAGACCAATTAATTTGTTGTGGTTATTAATAGATTCGAACCCGGACCTTGCTTTTCGTAGTTAATTTTTGGTTTGGCTGGTTTAAGGTGTAATAATTATTATAATTGAAAAACCCAAACAAACCAGCTCGAACTCATTAGTTTCACACTTACTTCTAGGTTATTAAGTTTACTTATAAGTTTAATAGAATACATATACATACATATTTGTTGTTATATAGTGTTAAGTGTTAGTGTTAAGTGTGGTCATCAAGTCATCGATCTAGACGTACGATCGATCGGTTACTAATTGATTAATAATTTGTCTGTAAACATGTACGACTCGCATAGATACTGATAAATTTAGACGTTGACATTAAATAAATCAAGTGACATAGAGGAAATTTGAAGTTTAATAATAAGTGTGAATTATTTGCGCTTAATAAATTGTCATTTGACACTTAATATATTGAATGGAATTCTAGAAGAATCAATCTCAATTTTAATTTATTTATTGCTTTGGGCAATTTCTTGATAGTTCTACAAGAATTTTATAAGATATCTTAAGGATATCAAGAATGTTAAGATATCAAATCAAATTTGCAATTATTTAAAGTTGCCAAATTTTTTCGTATCTCAAAATTTATTGATCTCATTTTTTATATCTAATTATACTTTAATTCAACTTAAATTCGCAAAATTTTCATATTTTCATCAATCTTTTCAGTACTAGATGAACAATTCTAATTCTGAAATAGCAAAGTTGCATTAAATTAAAATTTCTAATTTATGATATTTAATCAAATTTACAATGCTTGATAATTTTTGAAATAAATTTTAATTAATGTAACAATTTTAAGTTCTAGATGAAGAAATTGTCATCTTAACATAGCAAAGTTGTAATAAACTTTCCCAATTTTCCCGACGTTAACAATTATTTATATTTGTAATCATATGCAAATTTAACTTGCAATAAACAAAAAACTCAATTTTCACAAATAATAAATTTGAACTTATGTCGATTTTTCTAATTTCAGATGGATAGATTCAAATCTTGAACTATCAAATTTGCAATAAACTAAAATTTCCATGGATTTTAAATTTGAAGACTCTTTATCTTTAATTCAACTTAAACAATACTTGAAAGTTTTTGATATAAACATTCTCGAATAAGTAGTCAACATTTTTATTTTTAAATGAAAAAATTCTGAACTGAAGATATCAAATTTGTAATAAATGAAAATTCTTAAATTTCTTTATATCCTATAATTTCCAACTTCGATTTAAATTTACAGAAATGAATATTTTTGAAATATTTATTTGCCTAAAGGTAACATTTTAAATATCTGATTCCAAACTTGAATTTCAATGTTCAAATTTATAGTTTTATGTATAGCTTTATATGTTTTTGAAATAAGTTTTGATTGAACAAAATTCGCAATTTTGAAAACAGAAAATTGGCATTCTGGAAAATTTAGGTCCATCATACAAATTATTGTATAATATTTAATTTCAACTTAATTTTTTATCTTAATTTATTGATTCATTTCATTTATTTATTTTTAAACTTTAGTGTTTTTATCGAAAATAAGTAAAAATATGTACCAACATTTAGAAACAAAAAAAAAATCCTTCATGTGACAATTGAAAACTTGTGTATATCTTTTCCATCCTGATTTCCTGCCTTGTTTTCACTCTTTTGAAGGGTGCTTTTTTACCAATTGTCTCGTGCCCATAAAGACCCATAAGTGTAATAATAATGAAGGAACGCGTGCGAGGAATTCGGCGCGTGTTCTCCTCAATGAAGAACTTATTTTTCTTCATTCTTCACCACGTACACATACACACACACATTTCCAAATTCACTTTTTACCTCCATGGAGCCATTTTTTAAACACTCCATCTTCCATCTTCCATGCACTCCCCATCTTCGGGACCACATACACACTCAACCCTCGGATCGAGATTGTGTCCCATGTCGTTTTTTGGCCGAAACCAACGGATTCAACTGCTCCCAATACTATTTTTTTCGCCCAAAATCTAAAAAAAAAAAAATTCGGCGTGCTTCAGCCACGCTTCCAAAACACCAGGTGCAACTACATCCATCTCATCTGCACCATCCAATCGAACCACGTGGAATTTCATCTTTGTGTGGGTACCATCATCAACAAGGAAGTGATACAAAAAAGAAAAAAAAGAAAAAAAAAAGAAAAAAAGAAAAATATGAAATACATTCAAATGGTTGAAAATTTCAATACACTATGATGATGAGAAAAACAACATCATCATGAGATGTTGTCCTAAGATATTTTGAATTAGCTTAGGTCATGGTTGGCTGATAAGCCAGCGGCAACAAACATGTGGCTGGCCTGGGAGGAGACGATGTATGGTGTTAATTCGGATGATAAGGGCGTTATCGCTTTTTGGGCTGACTGTTTGTCCATTGTTCACACAACGATGATGCTGATGAAATGCAAATAATTTCGGTGGATAAGCGACCCGTTTTCAGGCTGCTGCGGTGCACGAGGCGGAAAGATGCAAGAAGTTGAGGAATTGTGGGCCAAAGATATATCGGGTGCAAACAAATGGCGACGTCGTTGTCGACGTTGTTGTTGCTGAAGCGTTCAAAGTGTAAAAGTTTCCGAGATCTCAACACTTTTCGAATGGTCTAGGATGGCGGCGACCGGAAGTGCGCACGACGAATGTTTGCTGCATGCCCCATTTATGATAAGGATTCTGATTGCGTTCAGAGCATGTGAAACAAAGTGGATTTTTCTAGAAGTTTGGGTTCTTTGTTCGGAATTTCTTATCATTTAACTTACAATTACTTTTTGTTTTTTGATTTTCACTGATTCGATATTTTCTTCTTGTTAATTTAAAGTAATGATGTGATTCTAAATTATTAGTTGATGATTAATTGATGGCGTATTGATGTCATGCAAATTGGAAATCTTTGAAAACTTTAGTTTGGTGTTAAAATTTTATTTCTCTCCATGAGTGATTTTGCAAATATTTGCACGAATGTGTCAACTTGAATATTTACGCACAAATAGTTGAACAATTAGAAACTATGCATGGGATTTTATCGTTTATGTTATCATTTATAGTCAGTATTTATTTTGATTATAAAATTTTGGATACTTTCAAATATTACACTTAAGTTTTGATGAAAGTTGATGCAATAAAAATCAATTTGAAGTGATCTCAATTGATTTATCAATTTTTTTTTTTTTTAACTTTAACCATAAGGTCAGCGAACAATAAAATGAACTTTCAATCAAATTTTTAAGGGAATTTTAATTGATTAACTAATTTGTTAATGAAGACAAAATTCAAACGTCTGGTTTTGTTTAGAAAGTAAAATTTTAATTTAGGAAACAATGAAATAATTGAAAATTAATTTTTATCAAATTCCAGACATATCAATCAACTTTGTGATAATTAAATAAATTATTAATAGAATTTATGGTTTTATCATTAGTGATTCATTAAAAACCAATAAACGATCACTCAAATATTTTTAGAAGGTTATTGTAACTTGTAACTAAAAATTTGAAGTTTTGTCGTTGTTTACAATTATTTTACCAACGAATTAATTACGTTTTTTGTATGATTATTGACTCAACTAATCAATTATTTATTTACTATGCACTGATATTTTTTGATATTTTCTATATGGTTATTGAATGATTTTTGGGTTATTAAAAACATTGAATGAAATCAACAAATTATCTTATTTCTTTGTTATTTTTTTATTGTTTAGTGCATTTGTAATATCAGTAATCATTATATCTTGAAATTTTAAGAAGAATATTGTTTAGAGACTATTTCAGATGATTACTGAAAAAAATCAGAAACAAATTATAATTTTTAGGGAACAAAATCAAAATATCAATATCAATTTATCATTTTCCTTTATTATTTATTTTTGGGTGATATTTCTATTTTTTAACCATCGAATCAATAATATTTATGCTGAGATTGTTGATGAGATATGTTAATTAGTTTTGTACAATTCCGTAATAATTTTTCCTAATTAATTCTGTAATTTAAAACTTATTTTTTAATTTAAAATTTATTGACTGAAATTATCAAATTGTTCAATTCATTTCCATTATTACATATTTAAAGCTAGGAAATTTTCTTAATATAACATTCACTTATTAACAAACACATATGCAAATAAAAATTAGTTCAATTTTTATTAACAAAAATATCCAATAACAATTATAATATCTGTAGTTTTTACCAGTTGCAAATTTTACAATTGGTTTTTTAAAATTTACTTTTAATTATCCCGATTGAAATTTTGGAATTAAAGCAATTTTTTTGCAACATACTTGAAGATTGAAGATAATCCGATTGAGATTTGCGAGCACATGCCACAAGAATCCTCTTCTTCCTCCTCATCCTCCATCTCTTCAAAAAAAGTAATAATAAATGAAAGAATCTCTTTCTAGTCTATGGAAAACGTGAAAAATATGAAAGCTGGACACGATCTTCATCCACCAACGGCCATTCTGTATCTGAAGATCTTCAATCGAAGGCTCGTTGTTTGGTGCGTCCGTTGCTGTTGCGGCCGATGATTGTCGTCCCTTCTTTAGTTCTTTTATTTGCGCGCGTTTTTGATCTCTGGCCGATCGAAAAATAAGTAATACCCGATGGATGGATGGATGGATGGACTCTCTCGATGGCCGGCCGAAGAATTGAGGGCACATGTGTGCGGACATCTTATTTTTTTCCCGTTCGATGCCCTTTGAGCTTGTTTTTCTTTTGCTGCCCCCTTGTCGCCCTCTTCTTTCTTCGTGGACGTTTCCTCCGGATCCTTCAGATGTTATTATTGCATTTTAATAATAACATGTTAAATCCATTTAAGGTAGCAAATATTTTGTAGGGGTTTGAGGGATAGCTGCAAATTTTGATTAAATTTTTGGGTTTTTGTTGTTAGTTGTCAAAGAATGAAGAATATTTACAAATTTCAGAAATTTGTAGGTAATAAGTTTCTTAGGATTTATAGTTTAAAATCCAGTACTAAATCCATATGTAAATTTTCAAAGGATCAAAAGATTAATAAATTATTTAAATTAAATCCTTCATCTAATTATTTCACACCAATCATTCATTTCTTTGGAAAATTGTTTATTGTCCAATATTTAAAATTTGGATAAACTCTTTCCTCAAGCTTATGCTAATTAAATATTATTACCAATTTCCTGGTTTGCACTGAGAATATCATCAACAGAAAGGAAAATTTTCCTAATATTTAAATCCAGATTTCCGTTCCTTCAAGGGCTTCAAACTTAGAATTTTGTGCCAAATATTGCCCAACATAAATTGGTTTGACCAGCGGGATGTTAGGCTGGCAAATTGCATTGGCGAGACTTTTTGGCATGCCGAAATTGATGGCACTTCTTGGAAGGCCCACTGCCAAATTAATTGCCCATGGTTGAGACTACCTGATGTTGAGGAATCTTCACGAAGAACTCTTGCGTTATGCAAGAATCGATTGACATTCGCACTTTTCGCTTTCGTTTTCTAAAAGCTGCAAACATTTCATTTTCATATGGAAATGCTCAGTTGTTGAAAAATTGCTGAATTTAATGTTTATTTGAGCCCACAATCAAATTTTCAATAAACTTGAATTTTTATTAGACAAAAATGATGTATTTTAAAATGTTATATTTTAAAAAGTATCATGAAATATCTTAAATATATTAATCTACTTATGAGAAATAACCAGAATTTTGTAATATGATTAATAGTTTAAATTCTATAAATATTCAAATGAAGATTAGATATTTTGAATTTGAAGTCAATGATTGAATACCGTAATTTAAAATCGATTTTCTCGAAAAGTTTCGAAGATATTTTAATGAAATTTGAAAATAATATAAGAAAATAGGGATATTTTACAAATATATTTGAATTTTATTGATACATCAAATTGTTTTATCTGCAGAAACCAAAATATAATGAGAAATTTTTTAGACAAAAATTTGACTTAAAAATTTTAATGTTTTGTAACACTATGAAAAAATAATAAAATTTTTAAGAAAATCTGGAAATACTTACTATTCAATATAGTCGATAACAATTGTGAAATTTAAATTTTCAATTTACCTCCCTTGATTTTCCAGAAAATTTCATTCAAATCAACATTTATAACAAAATTTTGATTCAAAAATTGATTACTATATAAACCACGAATATTTTAACTTTTCTTCTAGAAAAACTAAGAAAAACCTTTCCATATTTGTTGTTAACAAATACAACATTGAAAATTTAATTTATCTTCTCCCATTTTCCAAGAAAACTCAATTCAATTATCATAAAACTTGCAAGATCATTGATGAATCTTTGAGTTTAGAAATTTTCTTAGAGATTAATCGATCAAGAATGTTTATTCTTATATATTTTAACCCATGAAGAACCATCTTATGTATTGTAGATGATTCGTCAAAATCCTTAAACCCACACACTTTTGAATTTGGAATCGAAATCGAAATCCAAATCGAAATGAAAAGCAAAATTTAAAAGTTCAAAGCCAACGAATTGAAAGTGAAAGTATTGCAACCAAAATGTCATCGATTGAATGAAAACCTTTGAAGATTTCAAATATGTCAAACGATGAATACGTAGATGATAAATCGATGTAACTGACTTTTTGAATCTATTCACAATCCGTTGAATTTCAACGATTAAAACCTTTTTTTTTCGAGCTTTCAGAACTTTGAATTCTAAATTTACAATTTAAAATTTAGCAACGAATTTTTACGCAAAACTTTTAGGATATGATTTAAAATTTAAAAATACATTTCACGAATAAATGAAATTAGTTTTATTTTAGTTCAAATGTGTGTAAGTTTGAAATTCCTGGCTTGATGCAAAAATTTGCAAATCTTGAGCAAACGAAAGTGAATTTTCAGGTAGGAAATGCAAATCTTGATGTTAGCTGTTGACAAAACTTCTTGGGTAAAGGTTTACACCAAGTTGTAAGTGAATTTTAACAAGATTACAAGTCGGGTTAAAACCCGACTGGAACTGGAACCATAAAGACATAATTTTATTTGATGCATTTTGGGTTGCAATTGCGTCAATTTGCGTTGATTTATTAGTGTAAATATTTTGACATTTTGCTTATAAAATTTACGCATGCAAATTTATTTATTTCTTTATATTTTGCCGAAAATTTTATGCAAATCCTTTCAAAATTTTCTTCACAAAAAAATTTTGAAAAAAAAAAATCTTGGTGCTAATTAAATTTTTTTTCTCTAATTTCAGAAATTGATTTAAAATGTTATCATTCGTTATCAGTGACTATTCCAGACAGGATAAATATATGTAGAACACATATCCTGATTTTCTTCTCCGGGAATCACTTTGAAATTTGTAATCATCTTATTTTTCCCTTCAAGTGTATCAATCTGTTTTTCTTTATAATTTTTTTTTTCTTTCGTATTTTCTTGCTTCTGTCCTGGATTCCTTTCTTCTCGATGATTTTCCATCCCTGGCATTCAGAACCTTAATCGTCGATATTATTTCCTATACGCATGTATTTGTTTGGTTGGTGGTCGTTTGACCTTCGCTGACCAACGAAGAAGAAAAAATTTCCTTTGCATTCACCGACGCTTTTCTTACTTCTTTTTTTTTATTCGTCCCGTAAGATTTAGGATTTAGATTCCACGTGCTAGTTTCGAGCACAAAGGAATAATGCGCGTTTCATGATACACGAGATGCAAAACCAGTGCGTGGACGAACAAAGTCCAGGATGAATTCGTATTTGGGGAGGAAAATCGAAGAGGAAAATCTTCTGGACGCGAACGCGGAGGATTTGTTTTCAATCAAAATGCTAAAAAAATATTTTAAATGTAGCAATGTAAGGACAATATCATTGTGGATGGATTTTTCAGTCCATCTACATTTTTTATTTAAATTTTTGACCATAAAAAGAAAAATTTGCACTTTGAATTTAAAAAAAAAAATATTTCCAAAAACGTTATACAAAAAATTGTACCATAAAAATGGTTGAAAATACAAAATCTGGATGAGACACTAAAAATGAGTCATCCATTTTACTTTCAACCCTCAAAAAATTGCATCAAAATTCTAAAAAAACGACCAAATTTGAAATTCGAAAATTTCTTGGAAGGTTCATCCAGCCCCATTCAAAAAAAACTATTAATTATCGAGTTTCTACCGTTCTATTCTCTATCACTCTTCAATCTTTGGCCCCATCCCAATTTTGGGTGTTCATTAGACATTTGAACCCATGGAAAACCCCATTTTCGGTATTTTTGACGCCAACTCTCGATTTTGTGCAATATGTTTCTTTTTTTTTTCTTTTGGGTTGGTTCTTCTTCAACTTGACCGTCTGGCGCTTCATGGTGCTGGTCATTCGAACCATTGTGTGCCCCATTCGATTGGTATTAATTTCGTTAATTTCCATGAGATTTATGTGCGTAAAGAAGCCGCCATTTGAAAACCATGTGACCATGAAGAATGCTTCTTCAAGAAACGAACAGAAGTCATCTTCAACCATCATCTCTTCGTTTCTACCTGATGCCTACATGCAACAAAGAAACATCATTTGGTTGCAAAAAAAATTAAATTTGCAAATTTTGAAATAAGTGAAAATTTTAAATTTCAGAAATGAAGAGTATTTTTAAAATGTGAAGATCTTGCTAAAAATAAAACACAAAACACTTGAAATGTTGCTCATTACGTTCGAATGCGTGAATGCCAAAGGATGATGCTCTGGATGAAGAAAAAAAAAGAAAATATCCATGTTGACGATGAGGAAGCGCCAAAGATGACGAAGAAGTTATACTCGCGAAATTTCTGGATGGAAGCGAGTGAGGTGGAAGATGCTTTTCCGTTTTAAGTAGCAAAGTAATATTCTAATAGCTTTATTAAAAATTCATCGCGTTCACTTTGCCTGCACGATGCCCGGACCAGCTGAAGAAAAAAAAAAAAGAAGTGGAGGAGGAAAAAGCGGGCATAAAAAATAGAAAGCAGACGAAGCGAAAAAATGCGAGTGCTTTTATTTTATTTATGTCTTCGGATGATTATAATGAACGTTGAAAACAAACAAGAATTTTGAAAATCAAAATTTCCATCAAAAATATCCGCCAAAAAATACAACAGGAAATAATAAAAAACCAAAGAGATTTCCAAAATAAATTTCATCATTCATTTACTTAATTTGTAATTTATAATTTTTAATTATAATTTGGAATTAATTAATGATGAAATTTATATTGGAAATACAATTGGTTACCATGGAAACATTGATGAAATATGGCGACTGCAAGGAATTCCTCATTGAAGAAGAGTTGGCCTGAAGACTCGATGAAAAAACGCATCAAACGAAATGGAAATGAAATGAAAATGCACTTTGAACAACGACGACGACGAATCCGAAGTCCGAGTGCATATTTAATCGAGTCCCGGATGTTCCCGGATGAATGCACTTTGCATCATCCCCCCCATTCCTCCAGGACGACCTTATCATCCAGGATTCTTCCTCGTTGGGTGGAAAATGCCGGCAGCTTATTACGAGCTGATATATCAAAGGGAAATGCATCGGGCGGAAATGTTGCACGGCGCATTAAAAAGTAGATATTCATCATCTTCCTTTCATCCTGGAAAAACTTAATTTCCAATGTTAATTTTCCTCCGAGTTTTATTAATTCCAATGAAATTACACCCCCGAAGGTATTTACATCTCGCTGCCATCGAATGTGCATTAGTTCTGTGGACGATGATGGTTGTTTCCGGTCGTCATGGATGGAGGATGATACACCGGAAATTGTTAAACTCTCATCGATCATAACCTCAAAATTTTCTGGGATGTTTGCATTGGATTTTCGCATGGTCCTTCTTCTTGTTGACATTTGCACAGTGACCGTTTGGTTTCTGCAGAAATGCAGGATGGAAATCAAGACTTGGTAAACTTTAGATTACGCAAAATGTCGCGTTTTTGATGCAAAATTTGCTTCGGTTTTTGTCAATTTGTTTGCCTTCATTGTTTACTCCTTTTTAGTCCTTGTATTGGGTTTATACAGGAAGAGGAATTATTTTTTATATCTACAAGATGTCTCAGAAAATTGAATTGTATGAAAAAATCTAGAATTTTTAAAAATTTTGCAAAAAAAGTGTTCAAAATTAACTTTTTAAGATATCAAAAAATATTTAGTTTTCGATCGATTAAATTGCCAAAATTCATGATTATTTGGTCTAAGATTAATATTGATTCATAAAATTATCCAATAATTTAAAAAAATGAAACAATAACCCAGAAATATACAAGGTGTTTCAATAAATTTGAAAATAAAACTGAAAAATCACGAATTCTCAATTTTTCTTTGAAATGATTGAAAATTAATTAGAACCATATGGTACCCACAAAATTAACACCATGGATAATTAAATTTAATCATTATCGAATGATAGAAAACAAATCAACGCGGAAACATGACTCGAACAAATACAAAAAAAAATCATCATCATTTTTCATTCTTGCACCTTTTTTTCTCATCCAAAAATTTCCAAATTTATGCTTTGTGCAAAACAAGCACCGAATTTGAAAATACCTGACCGAATGCGTGAAATTCACAAATGCACCCAAATTATGAGTTTTACCATTCTTCTTTATCTTCTTCTTCTTCTTCTGGGTTTCATTTTCTGTTTTTTTTTTTCGTTTTCGATTTCGTTTTCATTTTCTATCCCACCTACACAAAAAGGCCCCGAAAAAATAATAGAACCCGATACGTGTGCGAAAAGGACGCATATAGGAAATGGTCTCTTCAAGGGTGAAGAACTTGAGGACCGACAACAAGACCCAAAGGTAGACGAAGAAAAAAATGTGTAAGAGAAGAAGATGCTCATGATTATAATGATCATGAGGAACTTCTCAATTTTCCTGTTTTTTTTTTGGGTTCTCTCTTCTGGGCATTGTTGTCCGTAGATATAGGTTAGATGGAAGAATGGTTCTTGAGGAAGATGGTAAAAAACAGCCGGTGCCGATGACCTCTTGGTTGGGTTTCTTCGGTGAAGTTCTTCTTTGGTCAGAATCATTATTTTTGCTCGTTTTGCACCTTTTTTTTTTTCTTTCTTTCGAGGGTTTGTAACCACAATAGCTTCATTTTTCGTGAAGTGCTCCACTGATGGATTCATGGTGGATGTAAATCTTCTGGAATGTTCCATAAATTCCAGAGAAAATTTGAAAATGTTTAATCATTTACATTTGTTTTTTTTTTTTGTAATTTTTATGTTTCATGTTTAACCGTTTGGAAAATCAATAATTCTATTGGTAATGATATGGATCTATGGATCATTTGAAAGGGAATTTAATCTTCTATAAATTGACCTTTAAGGTATTTAGATAGAATGTAAACTTTTTGAATTAGAGGTCAAAACGTATGAATAATCACTTTTCAATTTTATTTGCTTGAAGATGGTTCCAAGTTTAGATCAAAATATCTCCAATTTCTGTTTAGCTTATTGAATTGAAATTAACACCATTTGAAAGTGCCTTTAATTTCCTAAAAAGTGGATATTCTATTTTGAAAATTTATTTAATGTTTTACAAAGGAAAAGTCATTGTTTAAAAATTATTATGACAAACGACATATGAAGATTTAATGGTCAAAAAAATTGTTTATCAGAAGTTTAAGGCACATACTTTACTATACAATGTAAGATAATTAAATTCTCTACAAAATTATCTGAGAATTTCTGAAATCCATCCGGTGGTTCTTAAAATATGGGCCAAACTCGATCGAAACAATTTTCTAAAAGAAGTTTATTGTGTTTTTATATTCAGTCAATTTTCCAGGAAAATACAACTGATTTCCCTTATAATTTTTAATAACTAATGAAACTGACAAAAGTATCATTTAATTAGCTTCACATAACAAAAAAGATAATATAAATTGGTTGAATAGTTCAAGAAATATAACAAAAAACGAAAAAATTGCAAATTCATTTCGAACTTTTTTTAAATTTTAAAATATTATTTGAACCATCAAAAAATAATATTCCAAAATGGAATTTCCACTCCTTATTCTAAATTAGTCACAGTATATTCATAAACTTGGAAAACATCATAGAAAACCCCCGAAGAATCTCTTGAAAACAAAATTTCGATGGCGCCAAATTTCCAACCTTATTTTTTTGCCAGTCCCTCTTCTTTTCGCAATTTCCGCATCCCCCAACATTCAAAACACCTTTCCACCCGAATGTTGGCAGAATAAATACATATGTTGGATGCAGATTGATCATATGGCCCAATGATCTAGACCCCATGCATCGACCCGCACCCAAAAAATCGATTGATGTTTGAATATCGAATATTAATAGAAACCCGAACAAAAACCGATTTTTCGTTATTTCTTTCTGCTATTTTTTCTTTTTTCTCTTCGCTTTGAAGCTTTTGTAGCCAAAATAGTAGGTGGCCATTGAAAACCACTTCCGCGTTCTGCTTTCATGCCAAAACGCATATTTCACCGAAGCACCAAAAAAATAAATGGTGAGAGAGAGATGAAGATGATGAAAATATTAAGTATCGAATTTTTTGGAGACTCATGTGCAAATACGAACGCAGATGTATCACACATTGGGATGGAAAATTGCACAAAACGTGCCTCGATCATTGGGAAATCCGATGGGCTGTTGATCGCTATAATTAGATCAAGGATTAAGGTCCGACTCTGGATGCGATCTCAATCAGTTTCTTGGAGGAAAATCCGGGCACGATTCTTTCAGTCACGTACAAGATATTATCACTTATTGTTGGTCAATGTTTTTGTTGGTTTAAATGTGTGATGCAGTTTTACCAATCGTTTCAATCAACTATCAGAAAAATAACCTCAAATTGAAATTTTCATTTAATCACTTCTTTCAATCAACTTTTTTGATTTCCCAATTAAAATTTATTATATATTATCAAGTTCAAACTTTCTTGAAATCATCAACTTTTCCAATTTCCCAATTTTTTTATTCTTCCTGATTTAAAATGATATCTCCATTCAAAAAATCAAATTTTCATATTTGAAAAAACTAGAAATTTCAGTTTTGTTCAATTTTACCAAAATCAGTTCTTTTGATTTTTCCAACATTTTCCAAAACATTTACCATCCCAAATTCAATCCTCTGAAACACCTGAAGTTTGGGGATTTGGCTTAACTTGCCAAAAACTGGTGGAAAAACGTCGGAAACGTTTTAATGTTCGAGTTGATTTTGATTGTCCCATGCACGTTTCTCTTTTTCGGTGGCACTTTTTCGATTCGCACCCTCGTAATCCCACTAATATCTAAATTTTTGACACAATGCCGTCTCTTTCGTCTTGCATATGCCATCCACATATTGTTAATGCATGCCAGGAGGAATCAAGGACAATGCGATAAACGTGTACGTTTCAATTCGCTTTCGTTTAAATTCAAACGAATCGAATTTTCGCGTTTTGTTGTTGTTTTTTTTTCTTCTTTTTCGTCGTCGTCGTCTTTCCTCGTCGACTAAAAGGTAGTGGATTGTATGATTGGATGACTTTTCCGGGTAAGTTTTAAGGTTATTTATTATTTATATCTTGTAAGTGAAAGTGGAGGAAAAGTATTTGGGTAATTCGATTTGATTTTCATTTGGGAAATTTTTATTTTAAGATTTTGAAGGATTTCTTTGAAATAATTTAATAACAGAAGTGTTATTGATGATAATTTTCACATATTTAATATTACATGTATTATCCTTGAATCTAAAAACAGTATTTTTTTAAATCCTGGGATTTTTAAAGTCAGTGAATTTCAAAATTCATTACTTTACGTTTAGATGAATATTTCAAGAATCTTTGAAGTTTTTCAAAATCCGTTTAAAGATTATTATTCAGTGTTAAATTATCTCTCAAAAATGTTTATATATTTTTTTAATAACTTTTCTAATTTTTGAGATATCTTACCGGATTTAAAAATATTTCTAGGGTTGAATTCTACTCACAAATTTCATTGAAAATTTAAGGATTTATCCCATGGGAATAGATAAAAGGAAATTGTAGTTCAGTCGTAAGAAAATATGTGTTTCAATGTAATAATTGATCAAAATATCAAAAAATTTGAGCAAATAGTTTTCCAGTTATAATTTTTTAAAATCTATTAATTTTCGAATATGCTTGTTGTAGCTTTCGGGAAAATATTTCAAAAACTAAGAAATATTTTTAAAATCCGATTGGAGATAATATGAAAGAATTAAACTCTGCATGAAAACTGTTTTTAAACTTTTTTGATAACTCTTTTGGTTTTTGAGAAATTTTGATGAATATGTGAAGATTCCTATAGATGAAATTCCTAATCAAACTTTCATGGAAAAATTATGAATTTCCATTCTGAAAATGAATAACCGGAAATATTCATTTAGTCGTCTAAATCTCTGCTTAAATCTAGTATTGTTATTAAAAATTTATCAACAAAAAACCAACAGTTCTTTTTTCAAATTTTATTGTTTTCAAATTTACATTTTTTACGTTTAAATGATTTCATAATCCAAAAACGATTTCCCAAATTTGATTTCGGATAATTTGAAAATATTAAATTCTGTATCAAAAATATATGGAAACTTTTTTGAAAATTTGCAAGTATTGAAGATATTTTGATGGAAACTGGGAAAAGATAGATATAAAAATTGATCAGATTTTCTCAGTAATTCTTTATTTTAGACAGGATAATTTATTTTTTTGAGAATTTCAAAGATGGTTTGAAATAGTAATGAGATAATAATAAGAAAATATATCAGAATTTTCAGAAAGCAAATAATTTTATGGGAAATTTATTGGGCAAATTTGGAAAAGTTGGTATTCATTATTAATTGAAAATTTTGATATTAAAATAAAAATTTCATATAATTAAAATTCAGTAAATTGAAAAATACAACGATTTGAAAATTTGTCCACAATTTTTGATACAATGAATAAAATTTAGACTTTTTGGTCATCCATATCGAAATTGCGTGAGAAAATTCCAAAATCAATTTCCCTTTACCTCTTCCCACCAAAACCTAACCAAACATCAACAAGTCTACCCAATTATACGTACTGAATAAAATCGAATACTTTCAATTTTGCTTGCAATTCTAGCCCAAAATGCCCTTTCATTCCAACCCAAATTTTCGGCAAACCCAGGCACATTAAATCCATTTCAAATGTGACGAAAATACCTGCAACTACTCGTATTTCTCCATCTTTACCGGTTGTTTTACCTTTTGAATATTCACCTACAAGAGAGATGGGTCCAAAAACCCATCGGCCAAAACGACGCAATGTTGCACCCGATTATTTGTGCAAGCCCGACCGAAAACACACATCATCCAACAACGATACAAAAAGAAACGTCATCCCTTGTCCATCTCGTCCATCGACGGATTGTGTGCTGCTGAAAGGGCACGAAAAAGGTTCCCAAGCACGAAGAGCTGAAGAAATTTACCTATACCGGACTTCGGGCTCGGGGTGGGTGCGTTTTGCGGATGAAAGCAGAAGAAGAAGAAGGCCCCCTTCGAGTTTGTGATGCAGAAAAATGCAAAACTAACCCATTTCCTTCAATGGCTGCTTCTTCGGTCAGATATTCACAAAAAGGATTTCGCATTCGTTTACTCGTTTGTTGGCTAATGTGGAAACGTGGGAAAGTTGCCTCTTTCACGTAATCGATGACATTTTATTGCGTTTTATAACCGTTTGTAAGATAACCTCGAAATTTTGAATTTTGAATAATTGATCGCCATTTTTATCGTTGAATGACCATGGAATTTTTCAGATTTTCTGAGATAATTGATATTTTGCACGCATTCGAAATGAACCAGCGTGGAAAAACGATCCTTCAAGTGCTCTTTGAAAAAAAAAAATACAATTACAAGAGTTGTTGTTGTCGTTTAGGTACGAAAACCCATGAAAAAGCATTCAACAATTGAAATTTTCTTTGGATTTGCACAAGATGCAGAAATAATGCAGAAAATAATCCACATGTGTGTAATTCATTCGTTTGGAAGATGTACACGTGCATTTTCAAGAAAATCAAAGAATTCAAGAAAGAATTGTAAGGTAAATATAACCTCAAACATTTCTTTTTTTTTGAAAATGGATGGATTAATAGCACGTGGACTTTTTTCAAATACAAATCAAAATCTTCAGTTGAAAAATATTAAGAAATATATTAGTAACTATATAAAAAAAAATAAAGAAAAACAAAAATTGTAATTTCTTTTTTGTTTTTTTTTATTTTATTTTTTTTTTCAAAATTGCACTTGTTACATTCCCACAGCCATCATTTTTCCATTCATTTGACATCGACGTCAACATCGATTATTATCGATATCGATAAATTGATCGAAAAGGGTTCTTTTCATCTTTGTAACCTTTCACTGGTTTTTCAATGCAATCTACCTGTTTCGAACCCTTTTCAACCAAAAAAAAAAAACGAAAACACATTCCAACATTCCTACGACATTTTCTCATGTTATGTCATTTCATATAACCCCAAAAATGACAGCTTGAGTGCTTTAATAACATTAAACCGACAACGAAGAAAAAGAAGAAAAACGTAACGTGCCTGAAACTTGGGGAAAAGAATTTATGATTCATCCAATGGGAAAACTGAAGGGTTGGAAATGACGAATCGCATACACTCAAAAAAGGAAACAAAGTGAGAGTGAGTGTTAGCAGGTAGGGATGAACCCTTTCGGTCTAAAAGGTTTGAGAACCCTTTCACTTTCATTTCCCTTTCGTTTTCCTCGGTTGAATGGCACCAACGAATGAATACAACGGGGAAAATGAAAGGGAAAGGGTGAAAATGTAAGTGGAAATGAAAGGGTTAGTAACTCCAGAGTATAAGTTTTCAAAATGGCGTCTCAATATTTTTCAGAAAATATCCAACGGTACAAATAAACAAAGAAAAATATGGCAATGATGTAACTTTTCCAGGGGAGAGTGGCAACACTGTTTTTTGGGGTTAGTATCCACCCTTGAAGAGTGCTTAATCATCGTGTACCCCCTTTGAAATAATCCCAAATATTGGAAAAAACGAATTTCGCCAGTTTCTTCGCCCGAAAATTCGCTCCCTTCTTGTGTACCCCTTGCATTTACCCCTATATACAAGCCATGTGTACATACATGTGTCTGCATCCCTTCGATCCCTGGGGAACTACGCACTGACCCTTTGCGAATGCATTCAGCCAGTGGCGGCACAGCACTGGACCGAGTTGATAATGAATGATAGGGATGCATTTTCCTCGTTTCAATGCATTTCTTGTTTCATGTTTCTGTGACATTTTGGTTATCCCGAGGGTTGCATTGGAAATGCAACCCCACTGAACGAATGCAATTCGTTGTGGATATAAATCAATAAATATTTTCTTTCCATGGAGGAAAGTTTGAATTTCCCGCTTTTGTCGTTCTTATGAAATCATCAAATAAAACAAATGTTTTTCGAATTGTAATTTTTCTCATTGTAAATCTCATCTCATAGTAAATTATTGATTTTCTCTTGATTTTCTTTTATGTTTCTGGAAAATAAAGGTTTGGTTTGGGTACTGTATCATTGAGGATACGGAATAATTGTCAAAAATGAAGAAGAAAAGTTTGACTTTTGAGGGAAATTTTTCACATCTTTTTTCTCTCATTTAACTGCGAATAACTTTTAAACTATTGCACTAATTAAACTAACCAGATTGTAGGTCTTGATGAGTACTTTCCAAAAATCTATAGGTTCATGCCCTTTTGGTCATAGGTAGAGCAGAAATCACATTCGGAGCAAAAAGTTGAAAAAAAGTTGGTAGCGAAAAAAGCGATATGATTTTCTTAAAATCGCTCGAGTTTTCAAAAATTTTCATATCTCTGAAACTAATGGATCGTTTTTGATGATTCAAACGGCATTAAAGGTATTTTGTCGAAAAAATAACATTGGTCATGGTCCCAAATGCCTGCGGGATTCTGAAATACCCGAAGTTGAAAAATGGGGTCTTAAGAATGCAAAATTTTCGCTTTTTTTCGCTTCTTTAACTGCATATAACTTTTAAACGATTGGACCAATTAAACTAATGTTAGAACCAGATTGTAGATCTTGATGAGTACTTTCCAAAAATGTATAGGTTCATGCCCTTTTGGTCATGGATAGAGTAGAAATCGCGTTCGAAAAAAAAAGTTGAAATAAAAGTTTGTAGCGAAAAAATCGATATGAAATTCTTAAAATCGCTCGAGTTTTCCAAAATTTTCATATCTTCGAAACTAACGGACCGATTTGGATGATTGAAACGGCATTTATATTATTTTGACGAAAAAATAACAATGGTCATGGTCCCAAATCTCTGCGGGACTCAGAAATACCCGATCTCGAAAAATCGGGTCCTAAAAATGCAAAATTTTCGCTTTTTTTCGCGTCTTTAACTGCGTATAACTTTTAAACGGTTGGACCAATTAAACTAAAGTTGGAACTAAATTGTAGATCTTAACGAGTACTTTTCAAAAATGTATAGGTTCATGCCCTTTTGGTCATGGGAAGAGCAGAAATCGCGTTCGAAGAAAAAAGTTGATAAAAAAGTTTGTAGCGAAAAAAAGTGATATGAAATTCTAAAATCGCTCGAGTTTTCCAAAAATTTCATATCTCCGAAACTAATGGACCGATTTGGCTGATTCAAAGGGCATTTACCATATTTTGACGAAAAAATAATATTGCTCATGGTCCCGAATCTCTGCGGAAATCCGAAATACCCGAACTTGCCAAATAGGATGCCAATGTTGCAATATTTTCGCTTTTTTAAATTTTCACTCATTTATCCTGACGTAATTTCTAAAAATACGTCTCCATGAAAATATTTCAATTTCGAAAACGCTTCTCATTAACTAGGTCATAAAATACCAAAGTTATCAATTTAAAAGGGTAATTGACCCAATCCTCAATTTCTCACCCATTACACGCCCAGGTCTGATTATCATTGTTATTAAACTTTTGTTTCGATCAGTTAATGATCGTTCTCGTCTTGGCAAAGGCGGGCAAAAACGAAACGTATAATGTCGCATTATCCGTCGACACGAAAATATCAAACGACGTTCCCATCCATCGATTGTTAATGTAGTTTTAATGACGTCGAACTTTCAGCCCGAAGAAACTTTCGTCTCGTATAATTCGTGCTCATAGCGGAAATGTTTATATAATTCCAGGGCAGCGTTTCGCTGCTCGTGTTGCATTTTCCTCAGACGGACTGAAGCAATTAATCGCCTTTTGAATTGCATTGTATGTTTTAAGTCGCCTGCTTCGACTTCTCATTTGTAAGCCGAAGAAAAAAATCCATCACGGCGAATAAAATTGCAGGTTCTCATGATTAATTATCGATTTTTAGCAATTAAAAACTAAGTTAACGAGACGAGAAGGATAAAGACTAAAAGATAACATTGAGTTTTTTGCGAGTTCCTTAGAAAAAAAAATCATGCAATGTTAAATGGTTGTCATAAATTACGGAGAAGTTTTTAATTATCAGAAATAATCAGTTTCAAGATTTCTGTGCAGTTTTATATCATGAAATATTTTCAAGTTTAATCTTCGTTGATAATTAGAGTTATCCTCTCAGTGGAAGAAAAAAATTTAAATTCAGGATGATTTATGGTGGTTTTATTAATTTGGTCGTTTTTAATTCTATGCAAATATTTCGGCGACCTTTATCACTTGCCTTATTTTTGCATATTTCTGTTGTTCCATCTCTAGACATGATTATTGCTCCTGTGTCTTTCCTCCTGTAACAACCACGACCGAGATTGCCGAGGAATAAAATGGAAAATGAAAAAGTCAAAAACCCAGCGAAACATCGCGCCTCGTTTCGCACCGCTGCGTTGATTTAAACCAAGGCAATTAAATACGCCGTTTGCACCAGACCAGGTCCTGGTTCCACTTTTCACTTTCCGGAAACGCGACGTTTCAATGTTTGTGATGTGGACATAAAATAGCTCCCTCTATTCTCTCTTTCCCTCGCTTTTCTCTCTCTTGTCTTTCTGTATGTGTGTCAAAGTTGGTGGATGGGAAGATTCGGGATGGCTCAATGATGTCCCAGTGTCCTGGTGTCTTCCACGTTCCTCCACGTTTTCCCCATCGTTGTTCGCGGAGCGAGCCTGCAGCGCCACGAAAAATCCCTCGGCGGTTTCCCGCATTTAATATTCCCGCCGCTAATGGCGACAAAGCGTTGGGGAAATGTAAATATTATAAATCCGGTCGGGCGTCTTCCGGCTGCCATGCCGGCCAGAATGTGGTATTTTCCCGGGCACACGCTTCCCGATTGAAGGACATGTTTTGATGGCCGCAAGTAAACTTGCAGATTTTATAAACAAACACACAAAAAGACGTTTGATGCCCAACGAGGCGCATTCCTTTTGCTGGTCTGGCTTTCATCATCATCATCATCATCGTCGTCGTTCGTTAACGGGAATATGTAAATATTTTGGTTTTTGTTTCGGGTCCAATTTGAGCGTAATTAATTACTGTTTGATGTCGTCTTCAGTTTCAATTTGAACGTATAATTCCGTTTCATCATTTAATTAATAAAGTTTATAATTTGCAATTTTTTTGTCAATAAATTATATTGACCTTTCTTCAAGTATCGATGATTCATAATAATAATTCATATCAATTTGTAATTTCATATTTTTTCAAATTCAAAATATTGGCAAAAATGTCATCGCAATTTTTCGAAATTTCATAAATCGATTATAAGTTAAACAAAATAAATTAACCCCAAATGGGAATCCTGGAATGGGGCTTAAAATGTGAACGTTCCCACATCAACATTACAACTTAATGAAATTACGCTCAAGGTTCGGGAGATCGCATTTAATTTGATCGCATTTTAGATGAGGAAATTTCATAATCAAATTGCTGCTAATTACCTAAAATAATTTTAATTAAGCGTATTTATGCAAACATGCAAAGAGACGTTCAAATAATAAATGATCAAATAATTGAACCAAAGAATGTCTGACATTTCCTTATTGATTTGAAATGATTTCGTAATTAAAAATTTCAGGCCAAGTGAAAATTTTAATTATTGATAGAGATCCACATTTAAGATCATATGATTTTATTTTTCTGAAATAAATGCGGAAAATCTATTCTTTTAGTGACTATTTAAATGACGACAAGTTCTAAGAAAGTTTTGAATGATTTTGGTTGGTTATCGATCATCGTTTACTTCGTGGTTAGTTTACACATCCGAAAATCAATACGTTGCATGCACGACACCTAAAATCAATCGAAGTTACCTAAACAACTCTCAAACTGTAGTTTGCAGCAAACTGATTCGGAAATAATTTAAACTTTCGCATCGTTCCACCAACGACAAACCGGAAATGTCTTTCACACATTGTTCCATGAGACACGTGCATGCAATTCTTTCACATCTCATCCGTTTTTGCATCCCGTATTTCTTCATTGACAGACACACAAGAAATTCCAAATTCCACCAAATTCACCACTTTCACACAATGAATTTGATTATGATCATATCCCACGTCAAATTATCCTTTGTTTTAATATACAATCTGCATACGAATCCAATACAGGATGATCCATAAATCTTCTTCACACATTTCTCCGAATTTTTAAATATCCTGTACACGAGGATCATCTTTTATGGAATCAATTTGTAATTGATACCATGAGCTCGCAATCAATTAATGCGCTCGTTTCTCAAACTATTGCAGCACTCCTGAAGATATCCTGAAGGGAGAAAATTACTTGAGAATTGCATTGAAACAAACCAACTGCCAATCGTTATTAACCTCAACTCGCTCGAGTAGAATGCAACCATCAGGAGCAAAAACCCGCGTCCTGAATTCTGGATTCTGGATCTCTCTCAAGGCAGGTAGAAAATGAAATGAAAATATTATTGCGCTCGCAATTAAATCCTCGGATATGTTCCAACCAACGATTGGAAAGCTTCTACAGTTTTGCAGTTCGCGACGGGCGAAGTTGAAGGAATTGCAACAAATTGAAATGTGTGTTATTGCGGAATTTGAAACATTGACGTTTTCCATGATACGATTGCATTACGTTCATAAAATGGGTATAACATATCGACTATGATTAAATTCGCGGTTTGTGGTAATTGTTTTCGTTTTGTTTCGTTCGCGATTTGATGCCTGATGAAGTCAATTTTTCCAGTTTCTTTTTTCTTGCTGTTCGCTTTTTTTCGGTGGATTCGTACGGGAAATTCGTGTGTTTATGTTTCATTTTTCCATTTACGTTGATTATTTCGTGTTTTTATTGTCGGATTTTAATTCGATGATTTTCAGCCGCCTCGCAATTTGGTTTTTGATTGTTTTAATTAATTTTGAAAGGGTTACACTGTTTGTTGGTTGGATGGCTATTAAAGGTGTAAAGGTGTAAATTTAATATTGGATAACAATTAATATTCTACAAACAAACGTAATTTGCGTTTCAAACATTTTTGTTTGTGGTTTATCTTTGAAATGTTTGAAAACAAAGTTGTTTTCATTATAAATATTTAGAAAATTGATTAAATTATAATCATTCTGGTGCAAAAAGTAATGTTTTTCTCTAATGTTTTTCATCTTATTTATGAAGTATATTTTCTAATTTGTTGAAGAACATTTTGTTGTCTTAAAAATTAGTTTTAAACGATAAAAATTTTGGTAACTTTTTAAGTTCAATAATATTTATTAAGTTTATCAATTATACTTGAAAAGTGTGAAAATACATTTTTTTATTCTAAATATTTACAATTTTGTTATTTTGTTTCCAAAATATTTGGACCTGTCTTAGAAATTTGCAAAAATATCTTTATAAACCGATTTTGAATTGCAGAAGCAAAAATTTATTGGTATACTTTCAAAACATTTTAGTGTCCTATAAAATACTTAAATTAAACATTTCACAATATGAAATGGATTATTAGAAAATGAAAAACAAAAAGATAAATTCTATTGTTTTAATTTTCCAATATTTTATTTAATTTATCAGATGTTTAAATGGTAAATTGCAAAATATAATTAATTTTTCAGAATTTCTTCATTCAGTGAGACATTTTTGTTAAATCAGAATATTTTAAAAACTTTTTTGCAAATTAGTTTCCAAGTTCACATATTGCTCCTGAAAAATATCCTCTTTCATATATCCTGAAACATAAAACTGATTGTATATTTGATCTAATCAGGATTATCGCAACAAAAGGATTGCATTCACTTCCTTTTGGTTTTAATTTCGTTCGGACTTTGAGCGAGCATCGACTGCATTCATGTTGGGCACACAATGCAATCGCGTAATTGGCGTACGTGTTCGTATTTGAGCGAATTTTCCATTCCATTCGTTGTTTTCCGAAATCAAGCCACCGATCGAGCCGGCAAACAAGCCGAGAACGCCAACGAAAGCAGATTGTATTCGAGCTCTTCGTTCGTCGACGACTCTTTTTGCACACTTCTGTATCGGCAACCGTTTCTGCGGTGTGCACACGAATCCCACCGCTTCGTCGAAGTGCGACATTTCTGTCGTCGTCGGAGGCGGCAATGTCATGCAAGAAAGCATCGCACGCTTTTCCCTCCAACGTTTCGCTTTTTATTTGTTCAATTTGCTCGCTTATATTCTTTCATAATATGCGCGCGTTTTTCCCTCCTTTTTCGTTTTTTTTTTGCACGAGGGTCATGTCTGGCTTCTCGTTGTGTGCGCTTTTGTTCTTCGTCGAGGTCGGCCGCGAAAGTGCGAGAAGGAGAATTTGCAATATCGCGACACGCAGATGCTCATAAAAATTGTTAAATAAGAGTTATGTTTAAGTCCGAATGAATGAATGAAATGAAAAGCAACAAAGGGACAAATGAAAAGAAAAGATGTGAGATCTCGTTCGAGGCGGGAATAAAGAATAACAAGTCGGGTGTGTTTTCAGCACGTTGTTAAAAAATTTATAACGTGAAATTGCATGCAAAATGACACCGTGGATGGAGTGGGGGAAAGGTTGTAATAAATGGAAAAACAAAAGGAAAGCAAAGAAATCAGATTTTTTATGCTGAAAGCTTTTTGCCTTGTAATTTTCTAATTAAGTAATTAAAATCCTGAAATTACTTAATTAGCTTTATTTTGTTCATGTTAAACATCAAACCAAAAGTAAATAAATTAACAAATTTAATTTATTCAATTTCAAAATAATTACAAAAATACCTGCTTTTTGAAAAAAAAAAAATAATATAATAATACTTCAATAAATTCCATTTCTATTTTAAATTTTAAAAATTAAGCAGAAAATTTAATCCTAGTTTTGAAATTATCAATTCGAACTTAAAATTTTAAATCCTGTTTTTAAAACTAAATCTGGTTGCCTAAACTTATCCTAGAAACATTCATAATGTCATTGATTTCACATGAGATTGCTTTTAACCCCCCACAAAAAAAACATAAATCACGTACGACTTCTTCCTCCTGGAAGCTTCAACCAATGCAAATTCATCCCCTGAACCAAGTTTGTCGCATTTGCCGGCCACGAGAGGGCGCCCATATCAATGGCATTAAACTGGCGTGCGCAATAAAATAAAACGAAATCACAAACGTGACTTATGTCACCTTGTGCGCGTCGGTAATGTAATGTAATGTGTGAAACTTTTCCGTTCGCCTAACTTCTTGCCGCGCTTTTTCCCTCCAACGCTTTGACGTTTTCCTCCACCTTCCGCGAGAGTTTCGCACACCGCACTCTTTGGCGAAACTTTCTTTCGTGCGCGATAACTTCATCGTCGTCGTCTTAAACCGCACACACGAGAGTGCACTCTTTTTTCTTCTTCTTCTCCGGGTCTTCTGCTTTTTTTCTTCCTGCGAATGACTTCGAACAAGGTCGAAGGCTGGACCTCCTGCAGCGCCATCTGCGTGGAAGGACAATCGCGCGATGCGGTTGTAAAATCCATCCTGAAGAATGAATGCGCCATCCAGCGAGTGCATAGGGCGCATAATTTCTATAGTGCATAAAGCGGCGCTTCTGGTGACGCCGAGGGGATTCTTCATGGTTGTTGAATTCTTTTTCCAGAGGGTCTCTCTCTGGAGGGTTGGTTCTTGTTCGAGGAAGTTGTCAGATTTATTCATTCAATTTGCGCGCAAGTGCCGCACTCATAGATTTAACTAATCGCGCATTAAGTCGATTATTTATTGCCTATTAGTTCTCATATTCTTTTTTTTCCAGAATTTATTACCTCAGAAAGTTGTCAATGTTAGTTATTGATGACTGATTATTTCAGAATAGTTTCCAAAAAAATTAAGGTATAGACAATTTTGATTATGATCTTAAAATAATGCGACAAGTTATAGCGATTTAAAGTTTTGTCTTTAATCATGTTTCAAAAATTTCTGAAAAAAATTGTCTCTGATTAAAGTTTAGATAGTATTTTTCGCGAAGAACTCAAAAAAAGTTTTAATAGACCTGTAACTCTACTAGGAAAAAAATATTGTGATTTAAAGTTTTTTAAAATTTTCTGAGAAATAATTGTTTCAGATTAAAGTTTAAAGAAAATTTTTTTCTCCTTTCAACTTCAAAAAGTGTACGAAAATTTATCTTTGTACTTTTGAAAAATTCTGATTTGAAATTTTCCAGAACTCTCTAGAATTTTTTTCTGTATGTATATTAACCACATGAATATTTTACCACTTTGTCAATTGTTTAATGTCAAGAATGGCACCCTCACATCCACAACTTCAGTTCCGTCTCGTTTCTTTGATTTTTCCCATTTTCCCTCGCGTAAATTATGACTACCACTCGTGCACTCTTGGTTGCCGCACTAAACCGACGTCGTCGGTGGCGGCGTTACCGCCGACCACTTGAACTACTCCACTTCATTTCATTTTCATTTCATTCTTCACTCCACTTAACTTACTTTACGTTTGTCGTTGCCGTTTCCTCCCGCACCGCATTTTTTTCTGCAATGTCTTACCCGACGACGTTCTCCCCGGCAGCAGCTTTATTTTCGTTCTCTTAGGGCGCCGCTTTCCTTTGTACATCATGGGCGGCGGCGGTGAAGTGTACTGAAGTGTAGTTTTGTTTGCACGGGGCGCGTTTGTGTTTGCCCTTCGATGTGTGGGCTCGAAAGACAAGACGCTTTTCTTTCTCGACGTGTTTGCTGAGAAAGCAATTGCCATGTATCCTCTGCATATAAAAGTGAAGTTAATTTTCTTTGCGTGCCGGAGAAATCGCCTCCGTGTCCGCTTTTCTCGTATTGACTGCATTCACACAACTTGATGGGGGCGCCACCCGCATCCGCCGCCATGATGCACACGCACTTCGTTGGCGGCGTTACTGGTACGACGGTGCTAGTTTTAAATTGGTTTCGTTTTTCTTTACGCTCTATTTTTCCGCCGTTGGTTTAAGGCTTTCAATTTCTTCGCTTTTCTCCCGCACGTTCGTGTTGCACGGGGCTTTTGTGTATTTATATCAGCCGTTGCAATTAAACTTGGCCGATGCTGTAAATAAGATAGTTGTAAAAGTTGGTCGAGCGAAAGTTTTTCGTTTAGTTTAAATTGCAATCAAATTGTATTTGCTTCGGCGAACTTATTTCGATGAGGGCGCATTGCGCTCGTATTTGGAGTAAATTAGGAGCGCGCTTGAGTCGAACTTAATCGAGTTTCCCATTAATATCAATTTTGCGCCTTTTATACGCGAAAATTTCGACGCTCTTTGAACGCAATTTCGCTTTGTGTGAATTATTCCACTTGCTGAGCTGAGCTGAGCTGCAGACGGGTCTTATGTGCAATTCGAGGTTGGTGTGTTGCCGACTGAATTTCAGAATGGTTGGAGATGTCTGGAGGGCATTTGATTAGTGCACCGTTTGCACGTCGTCACGTGTGCATATGTAATCTGACATGGTTTGCAATTTGAATTAACGCAATATAACATTGTGTTGCCCGATATTGCGCACATCTTGCGAACAGTCAATTCGCTAACGTTTGATTAATTTTGAATGTTAATTTGCATTAATGTCAACTGAATTATTCGAATTTATAAATTTGAGCTTGCAAAATAGGGTATCTGCAAATGCAAAGTTTTCGCGTTTTTTCGCTCATTTAACTTTGTATAACTTTTAAACGATTGGACCAATTAAACTGAAGTCAGAACCAAATTGTAAATCTTCATGAGTACTTTTCAAAAATCTATGGGTTCATGCCCTTTTGGCCATCGGGAGATCAGAAATCACATTCGAAAAAAAAAGTTGAAAAAAAGTTGGTAGCGAAAAAACCGATATGAAATTCTTAAAATCGCTCGACTTTTCAAAAATTTTCATATCTCAGAAACTTATGGACCGATTTGGATGATTCAAACGGCATTTCTAGTATTTTGGCGAAAAAATACCATTGGTCATGGTCCCAGAACTCTGCGGCACTCAGAAATATCCGAACCAGAAAAATGAGGTCCTAAAAATGCAAAATTTTCGCTTTTTTTCGCGTCTTTAACTGCGTATAAGTTTTGAACGGGTCAACCGATAAAACTGAACTTGGAACAAAATTGTAGGTCTCGATGAGTACTTTCCAAAAATGTATGGGTTCATGCCCTTTTGGACATGGGAAGTCTAGAAATCGCGTTCGAAGAAAAAATTTGAAAAAAAAGTTTGTAGCGATAAAAACGATATGAAATTCTTAAAATCGCTCGAGTTTCCAAAAATTTTCATATCTCTGAAACTACTGGACCGATTTGAACGATTCAAACGGCATTTATAGTATTTTGGCGAAAAAATAACATTGGTCATGGTCCCAGAACTCTGCGGTACTTAGAAATATCCGAACCAGAAAAATGAGGTCCTATAAATGCAAAATTTTCGCTTTTTTCGCGTCTTTAACTGCGTATAACTTTTGAACGGGTCAACCGATACAAATAAACTTGGAACAAAATTTTAGGTCTCGATGAGTACTTTCCAAAAATGTATAGGTTCATGCCCTTTTGGCCATGGGAAGTCTAGAAATCGCGTTCAAAGAAAAAATTTGAAAAAAAAGTTTGTAGCGATAAAAACGATATGAAATTCTTAAAATCGCTCGAGTTTTCAAAAATTTTCATATCTCTGAAACTACTGAACCGATTTTGATGATTCGAACGGCATTTATAGTATTTTGACGAAAAAATAACATTGGTCCTGGTTCCAAAACTCTGCGGGACTCAGAAATATCCGAACCAGAAAAATGAGGTCCTATAAATGCAAAATTTTCGCTTTTTTCGCGTCTTTAACTGCGTATAACTTTTGAACGGGTCAACCGATA
>JARJDZ010001534.1:0-19522 GCA_030264555.1 Aleochara sp. GC000083
AAGCACATTAATACATACCAAAACTGTGATGCCATACTATACAACACTCACCTCCTTGCTTATCCACTCCACAGCCTGAAAGAAATGATTCTAATTAATAATGAAGCACATTAATATTGTTGAGGATTGAACACAAACCCTTGATATATTGTTAATAAATAATCAAGTAGGTTGTTTAGATGATATACGAAAACAATGTATGTTTTATAGTGTAGTGTAAAATAACACACAAAATAGATTGTACTGCTATTCCTGATCTTGCGGTGTTCCTCGGTTTCCTCTAACAGGTTATGGGCCCAGGACCCAGAATATTAATAAAATAAGATTAAATAGAATAGTACAGTGCAAAAATTAATAATTATTACACCTCATTCAAAAAAAAAATGAATACCACAATGAGGATTGAATTACTGAACAAGAGCAATTATGATACATGGAAAATTCAGGCGGAAGCATTGTTAATAAAGACGGGAGGATGGAACTACGTAAATGGTTTAATAAAAAGACCAATTGTAGAAAACCCACCTACGGAAGCAAATATGGTTGAAGTTGCGTCATGGGATTGCGACGACCAAAAGGCTAAGTCCGACCTAATCCTATCAATTGAAGTATCAGAATTGCGAGAGATAAAACATTGTAAAACATCTAGAGAGGTATGGTTAAAGTTAAAGGCCGTACATGAATCAAAAGGTCCTGCAAAAAAGGCTAATTTATTGAAGCAACTACTCTTCACTAAAATGTCGGAAGGAGAAGACATCCGCGCTCATTTATCGAAAATAACTGAGATTGTAGATAAATTACAAGATATGGATTTAGATGTGAATGAAGAACTCCTCACTATCATATTACTTTATAGTTTACCTGAATCATTTGATAATTTTCGCGTAGCCATTGAAAGTCGCGATAATCTACCATCCATTGATATTTTAAAAACTAAAATTATGGAAGAAAATGACTCACGTCATGGTAGGGAAAATGAAAAAGGAACAAGTGGTGCGATGGTCGTATGGAAGCAAAAGAAAGGACCGTATCAGTTTCAACATAAAGAAAAATGGTCAAAAAATGCCCTGTCAAAGAATGATGGTAAAAAGATTCCGATATGTCAAAAATGTAAGAAAAGAGGACATACAATTAATGATTGTTGGTTCAATCAAAATAAAAAGGAATCATATTTTGCAAATGAAAGTTGCACTTCAGCTAATGAAGGAAACCATAAAAATAAATGGATACTAGATAGTGGATGCACATCACATATGTGTAATATGAAAGAAATATTTAACGATTTCAAATTTACAGCCAAAGAAGTAAATATGGCAAATCAAAGTGTTTCCCAGTCCGAGGGAAAAGGCTCGATAAAGCTAAACTTAGATGTAGGCCGTTCAAATAAAATATGTGAGTTGACAAATGCACTCTATATCAAAAATTTAAACTTGAATTTAATGTCAGTATCGAAAATAACAGATAAAGGTTACAGCGTGACTTTTTATAAAGACACGGCAATTGTTAGAAATAGTAATGGATTACCTACTACAATTGCAGATAAAATAGAGAACCTGTATGTTATAAGACAAGCAAAAAATGATCAAGCGAACTTGACTATTAAGAATTCCGATAAAGATGTTGAACTTTGGCATTCTAGATTGGGGCATTTAAACCTCAAAACTATTAGAGACATGATTTCTCAAACGTCAGTCTATGGGTTAAAATTGAAACCAATGAACATAACTGCCGGAAATTGCGAAGTATGTATGCAAGGGAAAATGACAAGAAAGGAATTCCCTAAGTCACAAGAAAGCAAACAAGTTGAGCTTTTAGAAATCGTGCATGCAGATATCTGTGGACCGATGAACAAGGTGTCTAATGGAGGAGCACGATATGTGGTGACATTTACGGATGAAAAGTCAAGGTACACGGTAGTAAAAATGTTGAAGCACAAATCTGATGTTTTCAACGCATTCATGACGTATCATAAGAGCGTCGAATTATTAACTGGTAAAAAATTAAAATACCTACAAACAGATA
Organism: Aleochara sp. GC000083; assembly: GCA_030264555.1. Lineage (NCBI taxonomy): Eukaryota > Metazoa > Arthropoda > Insecta > Coleoptera > Staphylinidae > Aleochara > Aleochara sp. GC000083. The sequence continues at coordinate 2,023 of JARJDZ010001534.1, forward strand.
ATGGACTAGAATTTGTCAACAAGCAAATGAATGAATATTTAGCGCAAAATGGCATTCAAAGGCGACTTACCGCGCCTTATACACCCCAGCAAAATGGGATAGCCGAGCGCAAAAACAGAACCCTGATAGAAATGGCTAGATGCTTGTTAATACAATCAAAGTCTCCTGAAGGTTTCTGGGGAGAAGCTGTTGCTACGGCAAACTATATTAGAAATAGATGCATATCCAGTACTACATACCCGAAAACACCTTTCGAAATCTGGTCCGGAAAAAGACCAACTGTGTCACACTTAAGAGTATTTGGGTCCAAAGTATATGTACTTAATAAAAGACCAAATAGAACAAAGCTACAGGCCAAATCTATAATCGGTAAATTCGTTGGGTACAGCGAAGAGAGTAAGGCGTATAGAATTTGGTTAGAAGAAGAAAAAACTATATTAATTAGTCGTGATGTTACGTTCTTGGAAGGTGAATTCAGTACTAAAATGGAAGGAAGTACCAATCCAAATAAATATTTAGAACTTCATGTTGAAAGTTTAAATCCACAAGAACAAAAGGAAATACGAAATATTAACAAAATACCTGAGAATAAATCAGAAAACGTTAAGGAAGTAGCTGAAAATAGTCAGAGTCTAGGTGATGAACACAATAAAATACAACAAAATGAGTTAGAAGAACAAATACAAACGCCAAGACGGTCAAATAGAACGCCATGTCCAAAGAAATGGGACGAACACGTTTGTAACATTATAATTGAAGAACCACAAACTTATGCCGATGTTTTAAAAAATCCGAATAAAAGTGACTGGTTTAAGGCAATGGAAAAAGAATTCAATTCATTAAACGAGAATAAAACATGGATCCTAGTTGAAAAACCAGAAGATAAAAAAATACTGCGGTGCAAATGGGTGTACAAGAAAAAGACAGACAAGTTTAAAGCAAGATTGGTCGCTAAAGGCTGTTCGCAAATTTATGGAGTAAATTACACCGATACATACTCACCAGTAATTAGGCATGAAACGGTTCGAATAATGATGGCGTTAGCCGCCAAAAATGATATGAAGATATATCAGATGGATGTGGAAACGGCATACCTACAGGGAAATCTAAATGATGAGGTTTATATGTACCAGCCAGAAGGTTTCGTAAATGAAAATGATTCCAATAAAGTATGCAAGTTGCAAAAACCACTATATGGACTAAAACAAGGAGGTAGAGAATGGAACATTAAATTAAATGAAGAACTGATAAAAATGGGTTATATGCGCAGCAAAGCAGATCCCTGTTTATACTTTCAATATATAGAGAATGAACTCATCATAATTATAATATATGTTGACGATATACTTATTATGTGCAGGAAGGAGGAATTTACCATTGAATGCCAAGCAAAACTGAAAACGATTTTTAAAATCAGAGATCTTGGAGTAGTAGATAAGTTCCTAGGGATAAGAATTCGGCAAGATCTCGCAAAAGGGATAATTAATCTAGACCAAAGTGAATACATAAATTCTATATTAGAAAGGTTTGGTTTAGCCGATTCTAACCCAGTCAAAACTCCAATGACCATGGGGATCACATTTGAAGAAGCAGGAGAGGAAGTAGATACCACATTTTATCAAGAAATGATTGGGTGCTTGATGTATATATCCTGCATAACGAGACCTGACATCACTTATGCAACTACGTTCATGAGTAGATTCATCAAAAAACCGATGCAGGCACACGTAAATGCCGTAAAGAGAATTTACAGGTATCTTAAGGGAACAATAAACGTTACCCTAACCTATAGGAGATCTGATAAATTAAACTTAACGGTACATTCAGATGCTGATTGGGGGAATGATACCTCAACAAGGCACTCAATAACCGGATACGTGTTGACACTTCAAGGTGCAGCAATATGCTGGAAAAGTAGATTACAAAAGACAGTTGCATTATCAACAACAGAAGCGGAGTATATGGCATTGGCCGAAGTTGTACAAGAAGTTACATGGCTAAGAAATTTATTTAGCGAATTAACATGCTCAGAAATCGAACCGACAATAATCTATTGCGATAACAAATCAACTATCTGCTTATCTGATTCTGAAGTTACGAAACAACGAACGAAACATATAGATATAAAATTCCATTTCGTCAAAGAAAAAGTAGCTTCAAGAGAAATTAAGATTCATTATCTAGAAACAAATCAGATGGTTGCTGACTTCCTCACAAAACCGGTCACAGCGGAAAAACAAGCAAAATTTAGGACAGCTTGTGGGCTTGTGTTCTGGGGGAGTGTTGAGGATTGAACACAAACCCTTGATATATTGTTAATAAATAATCAAGTAGGTTGTTTAGATGATATACGAAAACAATGTATGTTTTATAGAGTAGTGTCAAATAACACAAAAAATAGATTGTACTGCTATTCCTGATCTTGCGGTGTTCCTCGGTTTCCTCTAACAGTAATAAAGAGAATAAATACGTTTAAACAGCTATTAAACTTTCGGATAAAGAAGGAAAAGTTTTATAATCCAGACTCGAAGAGTGGTCCTGTAACCCGTTCGTTTCGCGCGTCGACATTTGTTTGCGCGGCCAGCCCACTTTGTAGTCCTTTTGTTCCTGCCATTTCGCCACGGGCTTTGTGCAATTTTCATACGGCCACTTGCCAACTTTTCCCCCAAACTGGAACGAAGGTGAAAATATAGAAAAGGCGAAAGCGAAAAACGGTCCCGAAATTTCCATAAAAGCATTAAATCCTTATTATGCTGCAAGCTTCGCAGACTGGAAATGCCATTTTTATCAATTTTTGCGAAAAAATATTTGCAGCGTCGCGCTGCTGCTGGCAGAATGCAATATTCGGATTCCTGTAGGACGTCAGACGGTAATATATTCTTAATTCAGTTGAGAAGAAGTTAACTGCTGAGGTGGGGTTCGTCGTCCTCGCCCGAAGGATGTGGACGCGGATGACGACAGGTCCTGGCGACGGAAGCACGCCTCGGGCGAAGGATCATGTGACCGTCACTCCGCTGGAAGGGTCGTAATTAATTAAACCGAGACCGGCGACTAATTCTTCTTTGTGCGCGCTGGCCGCGTCTTGTAAGCATTCCGAGCGTGAAACAAAAATCAAACAAAAGTTACAACGCCCGTCAACGCTATCAAATAATGATGAAGGTTTAATCACATTTTAATACAACTTTTTCACGGGAAAAGGTTGTCGGCTTTTGTCGAAGATTCTTCGAGTTTGTTTCGGCGTAATGAGGTTTTATAAATTACCAAATCCACGATTTAATGTCCTTGTTGACTAAAGATTGCTTAAAGGATTTCAAGGATAAAAATCATAGCTAGACATTCTAGAATATTTTGAATCCACTTCCTGAACTCATTCTGGAAAATATTCCAGGTCAATATTTTACATAATTTAGCATATTTTACAAAACAGAATGATTTCGAATTTATTTACAGAAAATTTTACTAAAATGAAGGTACAAAAAAGGATAGATTCATAAATTGAAGGATATGAAAGAAGAAGAAATGGAAAAATTCTCTTCCTAGAAAGAAGGTACCAAAAAAATTGTAAAATTTCAGTTTCAGAAATTATTTAGGCAATAAGAAATTATAATTTAAATTTGATATCAATTACGTACAAAGATACTTTAGTTAATTTGATTGCCTAAAAAATCACGAAATTGCAAAAACGTGTTACAACAAAAATAATGCTTACTCAAGTAGGAAAACAAATTTAACTTGCAAATCCTCGCATGAAGCGTACACCCAAACGCATTTTAATTAGTAAAATACTAATAACATATATACCTGCATATCTTAATGAACCAACGCTATATAAGCCCAAAAACATTTCCCACTGTCAGTCACAGAGTACCGTAACAAAACCCAAAAAGGTCGCCGTAAAAATGAGAGTCCTCCTCGTATCAACCATGATGCTCGTGACACTTGTAAGTACACGATAGCAAAAATCCAATATCCCAGTCAAAACCGGAAATATCCATTGTAGGTGCTGGCTGCTGAAGAAAATCCAGACTCGCAGACGACATCAGCGACACCCAATGCGAGTGACATCACGTCAAGCGAGAACTCGCTGATCGTCGCGGCAGCTCGATGCCTGGACGAGAAGATCAACAGCTTCCTGGAGGCGTGCCACGAGTACGTGGAGGACTTCACCGAGTGCAGCAGGGGCCAGGAGAACATGGACGAGATCAATGCATACGTGGAGCAGCTGAACGAGCAGATCGCCAGAGTCTCGGAGCGGATGCGTGAGCTGCGTGCCTGCACCAAGTTCAACTGCCAGCTGGAGTCCGGCACGGACGTCTTCATCGAGATGCTCTACGTGAAGCGCAAGGTCAAAGGGATCATCCGGAATGTTGGTCCAGCCATCATCGACGCCACGGTGAGGCAATGTGCAGCCAAACATGCAAGCTCCACTATCTATGCGGCTGTCAATATTGTCTCGTGTATTCCATTCCGAGGAGAGAGTTTCTACAGATAGATTTGAGGGTGGTGCAATGATGTTTTTGTTGTGTTTATGTGAAGAGATTAAATTATTAGGACCAATCTGAGTCATTTTTGTATTCTTCTTTATTTTGTAGAAATAGGCCGATTCTAGAACAGGATGCTGACGCATTAGAGTGATTACACATGTACCTTGATCCAGAACCGGCAGATTTCTTCTACTTCCTTTCTCAGTTGTATTTACGTCATTTTTATTTATTTCCTGATTTTTCGAGTTAGTTACTAATTGAAAATTGGTATTGTTTCGTGTATTCTATTCCGAGGAGAGACTTTCTACATACTTTCTTCAGATATATCTGAAGGTGTTACAATAATGTTTTTGATGTGTTTATATAAAGAGATTTAATTATTAGTCCCATCTGAGTCATTCTTGTATTCTTCATTATTTTGTAGAAATAGGCCGATTCTAGAACAAGATGCTGACGCATTAGAGTGATTACAGATGTACCTTGATCCAGAACCGGCAGATTTCTTCTACTTGCTTTCTCACTTATATTTATGTCATTTGAACGAAAAATGAATTACATATTTATTTTCTGAATTTACGAGTTAGTTACTAATTGAAAAACGGTTAAACACTCTTCAGAATTCCGTTTCTCAAACGTACAATTTGAACCGTGTGCAAATCAGGCAACTACTCAAACACATAGAAGGCAGGAAAGGAGAAGTTTTTAATTAAAGTTAGGTAAACAAGTGCTGGGTAATTTTAAAGAAGCGGGTAATCTCCATAAACCCTTTACGTATTCGGCGAAAAGAGGGCGCAGTTAGTGGGTTATTTAGTAGGAAAGTGCACTATATTTAATAGAAAAGTGCTCTCAGGCTTTGTACTCTCTGGTGTGCATTTAATTTATGCCGTTTTCTTTGATAACCCCCAAGAAGGACCATGATCCTTCTCATATTCTTCACCATACTTTATGCATAGTCAAGTAGGACGTAAGACAAATAAGTTGAATGTTTTTCCCACGCATTTTCCAACTCTGGAGATGGTGAGGTACATGATGTGTGAACATTTTCTGGAATTCTTCTAAGTGCGGAATTAAATTTTTAATAAGGTTTGCTTGTTCTGCAAGCTACAACAGCTACAAAAATGGCGTAAAGCTGCATTAATCTAGGGAAACATTTTTCACCTTTTGTCACGTTTTACTCTGTTTTGCAATGTAAAAAAGAGGTTAATTGACTTATGCCCGGTTTCACAAACATTCCTTAATTCATTGATTAGTTAGTGATACTTAAATTTGACGTTCGTTATGTATTCGGCCAATAGGAGTTAAGGATTTGGATTTAATCAACGTTTGTGAAACACAATTGTGACAGTTAATCATGGATTAGCTACTTTGATGATCATTAAAATTTAAGGAACGTTTGTGAAACCGGGCCATGATGTTGTAGTTGTAATGCGAATTTTTGCAGGGAAGATTTCGGGTTTTAAAAATATCTTTTGGACAGTACAAAAATTCTTGCATTTTTGGTCGATCCGAAATTATATCTTTTTTTTAATTTTAGAATTTCTGCCTACTACTAACCTTAAACCATTCCCTGGTTCACACTAGTCCTTCGAAATTATTTCCTTAGACCAAGAAATGACCCACTCAATCTTGGACTTCTGAAGGTCTCTTTATCTTTATCTTAAGCAGTGCTCAATAAAACTACATTGGTCAAAAATAGAATAGGTACACTTCAGAAATACATTTATATTGCAGAATTACCAAAACCTGTTCAGCTTTAATTGAAACCTTCAAGGTCACCTCCCAGAAAATTACCAGTACAACATTTTTGCCATCATTCAAAACCCAGATATATAAAAATTATTCATGAAGTAGAACGAAAGAAGTTTGAATTATAAATTTGCCTGCGCTGTCTGGGTCATCGCTCGGCATTATCAGCCGAAAAATAAACTGGCACACATAAAACGGAAACGGATCGGGGACACTTCCAGCTGATCGGTCGGCTATCATTGGCCGACAGCAACAAGGGCGAAGTGATGTGGCATTGATGTGGGTGCTAAGCGTGGGGCGTAAATGTCACGTCGTTTTTTCACTGTCACTTTCGCAGCCCGATTCGCTCTCGACCGAACAAACACATATGCCCCACATCCGGGAAACCCACCCCGACAATTTCCCACCACACACACCGAAGCCTGTCATCAAGACATCGGGTGCGAAATCAACTTTTTGCCACCACATCCCCAAATTGCAACCATGTGAGTGTGCCTCCAACCCAAGCGCCCTTTGTGGTCAAGGCTTGTTGTGGGCAAGCTGGCGCTGAAGAAGCGCCCCATGGGAAATAAGTGATGTCCGCGCGGGCCACATCAGTGCAGCAATAATAGTTTCCGCAGCCCGCTGGAAACTCGACATAAATTTAATATTGCGTGTCTATGTGTGCGGCTGACCCCGAAGAGAAACACGCGGCGAGAGGGAAAAAATAAAGAAAAATAAACGATGGGAGTCGAGCCCGACGAAGCGTATGAAAAACTCTTAAATTCTTAAAGGTTTCCTAAGTCTTTAGATAAGAATAACGCGGTACTAGTTGCTTCCGAGTTCTTTTGTAGGCCGAAAGGCGGTGTTGGTGGAGTAGGCCCCTGAAGACAAGCACACCAACGACCAACGACGACTAAAGCCTACAAAGTTTCGCGTTTTTGCGTTTATTTCACTTCGGCCTCCTGAACAATTTAGCTCCGAGGGATTTGAGAGCAATTGCAGTCTTAAAAGTTATAATTTGATTTTGGAAGTAATGAAAAAATGTCCGGATCTTCAGTGTGAGTGGCTGCAGCAACTGCAGCAATTCAGTACAATAAACTTTCGGCATTCTTTTCCAGAGAATAGGCTACATTTGTTTCCAAATGGTTGTATCATTTCCCAGTGGTAGAACCTCTTGAATTACCTTCATTTACAGAAATATTTGGTACCAAATTTGATACATTCTTTCCATTCCTAGAATCTGTTCATGGTCAGTTAATTAAATGTACCTTTTCAAAATGCAGTTTTTGACACTTTTTTACCAACGAAGATGATTTTGGAAGAAACTAACAAAAGAAATTTGAATTTTTGCATTTTTGTATGACTACCTTCAAAAACTGTCTTCTTCTTTGGAACCAGGTTCAACAATTTCAATAGGATCAGTTTTGCAACAAACTTTAATAAGCTATCTTCAATCTTTAGAAACACTGCTTCTTTTTCTGAAAAACACTTTTACAAAAATATTTGGTACCAAATTTGATACATTCTTTTTATTTCTAGAATCTGTTCAAGGTCAGTTAATTAAATTTAAAATTTTATCTTTTTATATTGCAACTATTGACACTTCTACTTTTTACCATCGAAGATGATTTTAGAAAAAACTAACAAAAGAGATCTGAATTGTTGCATTTTTCTATGACTACTTTTAAAACTTATTTTCTGTTTTGGAACTAGGTTCAACAATTCCAAAAGGATCAGTTTTGCTACAAACATTAATAAGTTAGCTTCAATCTTTAGAAACACTGCTTCTTTTTCAGAAAAACACTTTTACAAAAATATTTGGTACCAAATTTGATACATTCTTTTTATTTCTAGAATCTGTTCAAGGTCAGTTAATTAAATTTGAAAACAAACCTTTTCAAAATGCAGCTATTGACACTTTTTTACCAACGAAGATGATTTTGGAAGAAACTAACAAAAGAGATCTGAATTGTTGGATTTTTGTATGACTTCCTTCAAAAACTGTCATCTTCTTTGGAACCAGGTTCAACAATTCCAACAGGATCAGTTTTGCTACAAATTTTAATTTCAAGTTTTAGAAACACTCCTGGTTCTGAAGAAAACTTAAGAAATTTGATAAAAGCTACAGATGAAAAGAAAAACCAGAAAAAGCAATCAAATTTGGAGGGTTCAAAAAAGTAGATCCCAAGGATGGAAAAATTTAGAGGATAGTTTTGTGGAACCTCAGATACTCTAGGAAATTAGTTGGAACCCTAGTGTTTTAAAAACTTTGAATCTTACCAAGAAGAAAATCTGGAAGAAAAGATCAAAGACGTAAATCAAAACCAAAACCAGACTAAAATCAATGCGAATTGCCGAGCAAATCGAGAGTGATAACCCATAACATACAGATGTATCCGAACTGTACCAACGGCCGTGGAAAATATAAGACGCTCCTTATTTATAGCGCCATTTCCCAGTTTTCCATCCGAGCAGCAACATTCCTTAGCGCTCCTTGGAGGGAGGCATCGCCTATAACGGCAATAAAAGCCGGATTTAAAATCGCTCCCTGTATTTATTGCATCCCCGAATTCGACGCTCTGGTAAGAAAATCGCCCGTTGATCAATCGATCAATTTTGTAATTGGAATTCGTCTTATCACCCTTTACACATCTCTTCTAGCAACTCCAGAAACCTCCAAGACCACAAAACCAAAATCCAAAATGGCGGAGCAATCTACAAACAAAATATTGTTGTAACGTACAATATTGAAAGTTTAAATAATATGTAATAAACGAAGCGAACATCGGGTTTTATCTCTTCATATTACGACATATTTTGCAAATATTTCCCAGCCATTCAAAGACAAATGGATGTTCGATGGTAATGCATGGAGATTGTCTCGATGCGCAAGAGATAAAAATCGAAGCAAAGAAAATATTGCCGCATTCAAAGGATCCATGTTCGGTTTTAAAGTAGAGATGCTTTTATTTAGGCAAATATTTTGCGAAAATGCTTTCCACCGAGAGCGATGCATTTGATAACTGCGGTCCCAGTTTCCTGGATGTTTTCCTGCTTGCAACCGCAACCGATAGTTTTCATCCTTCCAACACGAAAGATCCCAGGTTCCAAAGACTTCATGCCATCCTCTTTGTCCTTCCTCATGTCTTCCTTGCAGAAATTCAAGGATGAAGTGAGAGGAAAACGTAGTAACCGCAACTTCTTCTTCCAGACATCACGTATCTCCATCGATTCGTATTCCTGTGTATATCCTTCGCATGCATTCAAACTTTCTCCCACTGCAAGAAAGTTAGCTTTATTCCGCCATTTTATACATTCAACATACAACTGCATAAAACGTGTTTACCACAGATTTCAAATACCATCTTCGGTCGTCAGGTTCGGCTCAAGGATAATCGAACCGAACCATCATCTTGGGACTCTAATGTCCCACATAATGCGGATTTGTTCCAACCGGAAATAAGACGATTGCATCGATGGTGCAAGTACAGCTCTCTGCGTTGGTTCTTCGGCAATACTTGAGCATTTCAGCAAAGCCATGAGGAAATATCATAAATTGAAGTATCATACTATCAATTCGATACTTTCCAAATACCTTCGAGCGTTCCTCCAATGTTTGCCGAACGTTTTCCGCTTGAAATAGTTTTTCAATTACCAATAAAACCACTTTGGATCGTCGTGCGCTCATCGAGACAAATAGGAAAAATGCGAATGCGTGTCGATGGAATCGAAGCTGGATGAGAACGCGACGATTTTTATTGCCGAATTTTAATGCTGGTTGCGATTATTTATGTAAATTATTAGTTAATGATCAAGGCCATAAATTGCAGCAATCCCCTGCTTGTTCGCATAATAAAAATTATTTACTGTGCATATCGAGCTATTAACATAAACGATTTCCATAAATATTGTATATTATCGTTGGATTTCCACCCGAATATTGTCATTTACATTCTGGTATAAAGTAAATTGAACATTTGGGCGATGTGATAATATATGAAGATAAAAGTTTGGATTTATAATTCGAGATCAGATTTTTCCCTAGATTTCGAAGATTATCCATTAGGGAAATGCTGATAATTCAGAAATGGTAAATTTTAATTCAGAAAGTAGCATATGTCTTTCAGAAATTAGATTTGTAGTTCAAAAATTAAAATTATAAACTTTTAATATATTTATCCATTATACATAAGTCAGATTACAATAACAACTAACTAATATTTATAATTTCTGATCTTTGGGGCTACTTCAGGGTAAACAAATTTTGAAGATTTTCTTTATTTAAAATTCTTGTCATGTTTTATTTTTGCCATTTCTGCACGATAATTTCATTCTGATTTCCAAATGATGTTTTCTTAAATACATATTCTTTGGCCTGAAATACTAATGAATCTGAAATTTAAATTGTATTTTCACAATTTACTAATGAATTATAAATAACAGATTCTGAAATATATATCAATAATCTAACATACAAATGATAATATCTGAACTACAAATTGTAGTTTCTCAAATACATATGACTGATCTGAAATTCAAATTATTTAATCTTAAATACATTTTCTATTCCTACATAATAATTTACATTATTATATAATTTATATTCGATTAGCAAATCTGAAATTAAATGATATAATCTGTAAAACATTTCAATAATCAGAAATACAATTGGAATTATATCTAAAATAAAAGAAGATGTAAATCGGGGCGGAAGTTGTAGCTTGAAGGAGGGGGATGCAATAGACGTGAGTCATGATCTAGAACCGGTCGATTCCTACTATATCTCTACAAATCAACCAGTTCCTCAATTACCAACACAAATCATCTCCCATCTTCCACTCTTTGACTCCTCATCCAACAATATCAATTTCAACATCCTTCAGCAAACGAAGATGCGTTTTGTACACCATCCCCCCTTGTTAATTAGCTCTCCGTTCTTCGTTGGATCGACCGAACGCCTCCATCTCTTTGACTATTTCCTCCATGGCTTCACACTTGAACGCAATGCTGTCTAACATTTCTCTCACATCGTCTTTCTGCTTCACAAACGCCCCTCGTGACATGACATCAGAATCACACGTCAAGTAACAAGCATCTCGCATCTATCCAGTTATCAGAGCTGGTTAAATAAACACGAACAGAACGAAACGATGAGACAAACATATTCGTTGGTGGTTTGAACCTCAACGGGTTCTTTGTAATGTGCTGAAAGAGGAGGAAACGGAAACGTTTGTTGTGGGAATTTGTGAATTTCACTCCCGGTGTCAACTAGCACAAAGGATATTATCATTATTTTACGTATAGATCAAAGAAACTCTGAAGAGCTGTGAGTTATACAATAACACACTAATTAGGTAAATATTTTAATTTGATTAATTATATACTCAGGGTTGGTTTTTGAAGTGGTACCAATTCAACCCCTTAAATATATTGCAAAATTTCTTTGGATTAGAGTTTAGGTTTGTAATGTTAAATGTTATGTTGCCTTCAAACGGAAGCTGTTGCTTTGTTTAAGCCTCTGCATTCTGCGTGAACATTTTAATCAACTGCATCCGCACGAGTGCGTAACGAGTGCTCGTTTTTGCGGATTTGGAAATGTTTCAATAAGGGACGCACGGGAATAAAGCGTGCGGAAAATTGGAAATAAAAGGCGCAATAATACATGCAGAATTCACGCTTATGGCGGAGATGCTCGCCGTGCACAATAGTTGCGAATGCAAATGTACGGCCCGCAAAAAAATAATAAAACCTGTATATAGAAAATAAAAGGGCCGAAAAAAAGAAGCGGACGGATGATAAATGAGTTGCTTGATCCAAGCAGACTACGCGAGTACACAAAATGTGTCCTGGTAAATGGGAAGCCATCCAACTATGTGCAGAATGGCGTTTGTGTGTTGCCATTCGCGCTTGCCGGGATAAACGCGAATCCCATCCCGAATATGAACAACAAGGACAAATAATAACACCCGAATGCAAAATGCTTCTCGTGTAGTATCACTGATATATGGGATACTTTCAGACGTTATACCATATGTTTTAGTTGATATCCATCCATATGTTTTTGATTTTCCATTTTGACAATTTATCAATTCATTTTTTGTATCACTCAAAATTAATCTTCAATTTTATTATAGAATCATTAGATTCAAGACTATGTATAGAAAATTGCTAGTTTTACAGAGAAAAAAATTTGGGTATTAGTTGGGATTTCGTAGGAATGACATATTTTGAAAGATATTCCTCCCCAAAGATTACTTTCGTCCAACACGTTGTGGGAAAGTATGGGAAAAACTCGATTTTCACCCGTTTTTACCCAGAGGCGTTCTTTATTTTTCACTCAGCCGATGCTATCTAAATTCGCAATCGCATTCGCACTCACAAATCAGCTTAAGCCCTCTTCATATGCACGCAAAAGTGGAAATATATCTTTGCACGGATGGAATTTCATGGCACGCAGCCGTTACAGCCATTTATTTCTTGGACGAGGAATTTCTGGTACCAAGGAAGATTATTGAATGTCACCGAATTGTGAGAATTACAAATTATTTGTGTTTGAAGGTGGAAATTTGTATTTGTCCTTGAAGGTTTCAAGTTTTCTAATTTCTAATGAAAATTGAAAATTTGCAATATTGATATTTCGAAAACTGAAGAGCATCTAAAAGATATCAAGGATAATTAATTCAAGATAATTCAAAAATGTTTAAAATATACTTTATAATCTCAAATTTATCTATATTTTAAGACTTTCGTTCAAAATTGAATTTTAATTTAATTCAGAAAGTTTACTATTGTAGTTTATGAATATGGTTTCAAATTTTCCAGGATAAAATGAATATTATTTATCCTAAAATTTTATTGTCAATTTTCTGAACACATAACTAGAATCTTCAACAGCTTCTGAAGAATCTGATTTGCTATCAAATAATTATTAAACCTTCACTATTTTACAATGAAATCTATGAAATATGAATATATTATAAATTTCTTTAATGTATTTACAAAAGTTATATACTAGAAATTACATTCTATCAACTTTATAACTCAAAGAAAATAAGGATAACAAAATAATTGTGTTCGAAACTGGAAAACCGAATTTTAATTTAATTTAGAATGTTTACTATTGTTGCTTATAAATACGGTTCCAAATCTTCCAGGATAAAATAAATATTATTTATCCTAAATTTTTAATGTGAATTTTCCGAAGTTAATTCTTGAATCTTCATCATCTTCTGAAGAATTTTATTTGTTATTAAATAATTATTAAACCTTAACTATTTTACAATAAAATTTCAGAATTTTGGATATTTTATAAAATTCTTTAAGGAATATACTAAAGTTATGTATCAAAAATTATATTCTATTATTTTGTTAACTCCAAGAAAATAAGGATAACAAAATATTTGTGTATGAACCTGGAAAACGGAATTTTAATTTAATTCAGAAGGTTTACTATTGTTGCATAAAATATGGTTTCAAATTTTCCAGGATAAAATGAATATTATTTATCCTAAAATTTTATAGTGAATTTTCTAAAGATAATTCTAGAATGAATCTTCAACATCTTCTGAAGAATCTAATTTGTTATTAAATAATTATTAAACCTTCTCTATTTTATAATAAAATCTCAGAAATTTGAATATTTTATAAATTTTTTTAAAGAAATATATAAATGTTATATACAAAAAAGTATATTCTATCAATTTTATAACTATAAGAAAATGAGGCTAACAAAATATTTGTGTTCGAAACTAGAAAACTGAATTTTATTTCTATTCAGAATGTTTACTATTGTCGCTTATAAATATCGTTTCAAATTGTCCAGGATAAAACGAACATAATTTATCCCAAAAATTTTCTGATGAACATTCTAGAATCTTCAACAGCTTCTGAAGAATCAGATTTATTATTAAATAATTAATAAACCTTTACAATTTTACAATAAAATCGCAGAATTTTGAATATTTTAGAAATTTCTTTTAGGAATATACTAAAATTATGTACCAGAGATTACATTCTATCATTTTTTAACTCCAAGAAATTATTTGTTATTGAAGCTGGAAATTTGTTTTTGTCCTTTAAGGATTGCAGTTTTCTCATTTCTTATGAAAATTTCCAAAATTGATATTTTGAAAACTGAGGTTAAAAATACTGATTTTCTTTAGGACCAAGGTTGAAATCATCAAAAGTATAGAATACAATCTCAATACAAGATACCAATATCATCAATACCAATAACCAATATTTAAAATATTTTTTTTCATCTCAGGTTTAGTTATTGTTCCTTCAGAACCGAACTTTTTTAATTAAGATTATTATTCCTTCAGAACAGAACTTTTGGAATTCAGAAAGCCTACTATTTTTGCCACCGAAAAAAGTAGACAACTCCAGAAACATATTTTGGGAATATACTAAAGGAAGAATTCTCATGGGGACATGATATGTTTCTAAATATGATACCATCATAAAACCCTCATATTTTCTTAGATTTCTTTGAATTGCTGCATACAACCTACCTTCCCGGAAATCCCCCCTATTATGCTCACATTTCGGGACGAATTGAACGCACCTCCCACCGCAAGTAATCGCAATCCGGAACCGTATAGAAAACGCAGCCTAAACATAAATAAATTTCCCAAGACATTAATATTTCCCGATTTGATTTATCCTTCGAATGCGCCGGCTGACTGCATGATGAAGTGCACGCCGCCTTTCCACTCAGTTCTTCCATTCAACGACGTTTCCTGTTTTCCTCTTCTTCGCATCCTCCAGCCGAAATAACGCTTCTTCCGCCCTGCTGTTGCTCTTCTTGCTCGCGCAACCGCCGCCCATTGTATCCCTGGGTTCATTGCGTAAAAAGCTGACGCCTCATGCGGTCCGACCATCATCCACCCGGATAATATATCAGCTAATAGAGCAACACATCCACCACGCGTAAAAATGCAAAGCGGCAAAAAGCACCCATCTCCACTATTATCCGAATGTTGGGCTGCACAACCTCAAGAAGTCGAGGCCCGAAATGAGAATGCCTCGTGATGGATTGGCCGCGCAGATGTACGAAAGAAACCTTCGAGAAGATGAAGGAGCAACTCGAGGAACAAACCTTTGTAAGACAGTAACGAACTTGCTGGCGTCGTTTATTAATGAAATGCGTAAAAAGTATACGACGTAAAAAAGTTGGAAATCTGGGAAATGTTGTAAAGACCTAAGGCCAGCACCGGAAAAGCGCCAATCGTTTACTGCGCGTTCCGTTTCCCTTTTCGGGAAGTAAGGAGTTCAGACATGGATTTTGCGCGTTCATTTAGTAAAAAGTTTCGGCGATAAATCTTAATTTGCATGTTTGCGCTTTTTCCAACACGTTTTCCCGTTCGGTTCGTTGTATCAGTCGCATGATATTTACGCATGTTTTAAATTAGCAAAGTTATAATGTATTAAAGGTATTTTTCAGATGTTCGAATAAACTTGATTTTTATGTTTTGGATGATAACATGTGACTGATTACAGAGAGCCGGAAATGTTGGTGTTGGACATCATGTGAAGTTTAATGTGAATGTTGAAGAGGTATTTGCATATTTTAACTGGAAAAGTTTTTTATGCGCCAATCTAAGTTGAAATTATAAGATATGATTCGATTTCATTTATTATATGTATAAAAAGTTGTTTGCATGGATTTTAAAACAACATTTCATACTGATAATTTGTTATGTGACAATAAAATATTTGCTATTTTTCTTAATTCTCAGAATGCATTAATTAAAAAATAAATTAAATTGAGAATAATGATATAGTATAAATGTGTAATTTACTACTAGTTGGAATCGACCGATTCTAGATCAAGCTGCTGACTCATGGGGTGCAGTACACGTGCGTCATGATCTAGAACCGGTATATTTCTTCTACTTACTCTATCGATTAAATTTACCTAATTATTGACTAAATTTGCAAACAGCAAACACCAAATATCTGCACGTCTCTATTTAATAAGGCTATTGAACCTATAATGGATCCACTTGTCTGAACAGAATCGTTTATGGACAACATGGGAGCACTGGTTCATAATTGATATCATCGCCAATTTAGCCAAATCCGTAGCGCAATGCGAATAACTAATTCCAATGCAATGTGCGAGGCAATTGCCGGACATTAATTAGTCTATCACTGGTTTTAATTGTTGATAAATGATAAGCACTTATCTCGATGTCCTCCCACGACACATCTCGCTTCACGTCGCAAATTTACCATCCAACGAACTCGTCCGACCCATAAACACGCCCGTTAACTAAACATCGGTGCAGTGCAAAATTCGAGCACACGGGCCTTAATTGCAGTGCAAATAATGCATTGGAACAACATCACGCAATCAGGAAATGGGAATCTCGCTTGTGGCGCGCGAAAATGAAAATGAAATCACGTACGGAACATGTGAGCACTTTGGTGCTTTTTTCGCACGCGGAAAAACGTCCAGCTTGCCGTTTTTCGTTCGGTTTGTCTTTCGCGAGGTGCTGATGATATCCAACGCCATTCTCGTCTACTCGGACTCACTCGACGCCTGCAAGCACACTTAATACACTTAATAGAAAAATGCGGACGCACAAATGAAGCGAATCTGTTGCCGACGTTGGATGGGGGACAAAAACGAGTCCGGAGTGAGGAAAAAGCTCGGAGGATATAATTATCTGGGACGGGAATGGCGTGTGAGAACAACAAGATGTTCTCGAGGAGAGTGGCTTCGATTACTGGAAAAACATTCCCGAGTGTTTGGGTTGGAAGGTGGAGTTAGGGCAAACAAGATGGGATGTTCTGTCATAGATTCGTTTTAGTTACAATCAGAGAAAGAATTGTGAATTGCAATCCGTCACTTTTAATTCAGAATGGAAAAATGCAATTCTAAATCATGGAATGTAATCAAAAATTGTCATTTAAAATTCTGATTTCATAGAAGTTGATTTAAGTAGTAATTATAAACTGAGCGAAACTTACTGTTGCATTAATAATGTCACTATTCTGATGTTATGTAGAAATTCACTTATAAAAATGAATTATTATTTAACAAAAAGTGTCACTAATCTGATTTGCAATTGAACTCTTCTGAATTCATTTGATGTATTCTTAATTACATTTAACTATTCTGAAATATATTTTGCTGTTTCTGATATTAAACTTATACATTCTCAATTATATTTATCAAATCTGAATTAAATTGTTGCAAATTGAATTGCATATACAAATCAGAAATACATATACTACCTGCTTAATTACAAATATAATCTGAATTTCTCTTGGAAAAGATT